>JALPQI010005773.1:0-75808 GCA_025490895.1 Thaumatotibia leucotreta | reverse complement strand
ATCGCTCTTGGGTAGCTTAAAAACGGAAGAGCCCCTGGACAGGATGGCGTTACAACAGAGTTCTTAAAAGCAGGAAGTAAACCCGTACTGGGGAAGCTTCAAAAGCTTTTTAATGCTGTCCTATTCGAAGGGAGAACTCCGGAGGCATGGAGTACAAGTGTGGTCGTCCTTTTCTTCAAAAATGGTGACAAAACCCTGATGAAGAACTATCTACCCATTTCCCTTCCAAGCTATGTCTATAAGCTGTTCCCAAGAGTGATTACGAACCGTCTTGCGCGGAGACTCGACGAATTCCAACCCCGGAACAGGTTGGATTTCGGAGCGGATACGGCACCATAGACCACATTCATTTTATTTATTTTATTTTTATTCCAATAAGTTCACAGCATAACAGTAAAAACCAAGTCACTGCGAACAAAAAATTTACATTTCAAATAATAATTAAATTTGGGCGACGACGTAACGACGTGGCTCCGTTGCGTCGTCTGATCTGATGTAGGTTCAGCAGATTGCCCCGGAACTGCCGAAACACGACGCTCTTCGGCCAGAAGTCTGCACTCGCGATGGTACCCTGCAGCACTCGCGATGGTATCCTGCACCACAACTGCTGCACTCTCAGCGAGAAGCCAGTCTTCCGGCGGACATACTCTACGTCATCGGGTACGGCAGAGTAGTGCAGGCGCGACACATAGAGCGCCTTACTCAGTGTTGCGACCCGTATGCCAGAATTAACTGGCTCGGCGGAGCCACATAAGAGTTTTCCGAGGCGCCCTGCGCGCCTTGCTCTTGTGTGAATGTGTGAACTTTTCCTTAATCGCAACCCGTACACACCACACAGTGCGGCAAGAAGACTGAGGAGTATAATCAGTCCCTGTGTCCTATGAGATTTGTGGACTATGAGAAAGCCTTTGACTCGATTGAGATCTGGTCTGTTCTGGAGTCCTTGCAGCGATGTCAAGTTGATTGGCGATACACCCAAGCGATAAGATGACTCTACGAGGCCGCCACCATGTCCGTCCAAGTATAGAATCAGCAAACAAATCCTATACCATTGCATAGAGGCGGGAAAGGGACGTTATCTCCCCTCTCATCGTTCTCAAATGCAATGGAGCATGTTTAAGACACTGACCTGGAAAGGACGTGGCATCAACATTAATGGCAAGTACGAAAAGTACACATGTATAGCTCGGGCAAACATTGCAGATAGCTAGAAACAACTTCGAGGATGAGGCGAATAGAAGAATTTAGCTAGGTTTGGAAAGCTACGTCGAGTCTTCACATCGTCGATCCCAAAGTCTGAAGTAGACGTGTGCGCCGCGCCGGCGTCACGCCGCCGCCGACCTTTTTTGCCACGCCCGCCGCCGCCGACTAATGGTCGGCGTGAAATCGGCGTGGCCTTGACTGAATAACAGAGTTATTTTATTTCTTATGAGCTTAATGAGCTACATACTACACACTAAGCTTTGTATTTGCTTTATGTGTTTATATAATGCTCTTACGTAGGGAATTTACTGTTAACCTCATTACAATTAGGTGCTTAGGCTCGACAAGTTCCAGCCTCCGGAACAAGCCGGTTTCGGTCTTCTAGAAAAGCTTTAGCACCGTAAATCACATACACAAGCAACGTCAGGATATACAGAAGACCGAAAGGTATAACTTGCCCCTCAGGTTAGCGTTCGTGTTCGTGGTCTATGAAGCATTTGAATTGATCGTGACCTAGGCTGTACTACAGTATCCTCAGCGGTGCTAAGTAGACAACTCCTCCTTGCGTCGGTAACCCAATTCTGGGGGTTGTGACTTATCAACTCATCAATTTCTCTTTCACGATCTTCCACCAACCACTCCAATTTTCCTCAGCGTGGATCGCTTCAGCAACCCGAAAGTTGAGTGAGGTGCGGATCTGGTCTCTCCAACGCATGGGGCTCCTTCCTCTCGACCTTTTCTTTCTAATCTTTCTTGTGACAATTAGTTTTTGGAGGTCTTCCCCAGAGGTTTGCGGGCTATGTATCCAAAGAATAACCAACCAACAAACAGTAGAACAAGTTAGCCAAATAGGTAGACTACCGGTACTTATGTTGTAGTGTCCAGGGGGTTACCATGACCTCTTAAATGCAATTTATTTTAGGTTCGGCTTGCCAATTTTTGACAGTTGTTTTATGCAACTGACAGTTTAGGTCCTAAACTGAAACGCATTAAGTTTGTGGTAGCCCCTAGTTCGTCTTCAACACCGGTATTCGAAATTCAGACCATTGCAGCGACGATTAAGACAGGGAGATGTCTCCAAAATTGTTTACTGTTGCTTTGGTAGATGTTTTCAAGATTTTTGACTGGAATGGGATGGGCTTGTCATCAACACCACTAGCGAATATATCACTCACCTTCGATTTGCCGACTATAAAGTTACATTGGCTGAAACCATGGAAAACCACCCAATGAGTACGAGTGAGGCGAGCTGGCGCGCCTCTGTGGAGTTTTAAGTGGAATTCAGGTTTTGCAAGGGATCGAAATGAATTGGAGGGCCGCAGAGTGTCACACTAAACCATTGTGGAGCGCTAGGCTCTGGCAGCTCGGCTTTCAGCCTCGTCACCTGGCGCGCCTCTGTGGGACGCTCCAGCCAGGCCTTCAGCCTTACACGAAACTGGGCCTTCGAGATCTATTTAGATACAGAGACGTGTTTGCGCGCTTCTGCGTGAGCTCGGTATGCGGCCTTGGCTGGCGTTAAAACAGTTGGGAAGCGTAATTGTATCGGAGACCACTGAAATCGTGACACTCCGGGCCTTCGGCCTTCGCAGGCTTGACGCCTCACCATCGGATCTTCGGCCTTAATGTTCAGCTTATTTAGATACTAGGGCAGAGATCTTATTGTGATTAAGAACGTTAATATATAGATAGGTGGAATCCAATGCTGCGCCCTATTTATCCTTATGGTAAGCTATGATAGGGGATTTGGGAGAACTAATGTGAATAGGGCACGTCCAAACCCAGTTACTGTTGAAAATATTATGTTAGAACATGGTGGGAAGAGAAAATTGATATGTGCTGATCAGATATTGGATAAGGTAGTCAAATGGTGGATAAATGTTCATCAAACACCAATTTTTATTGTATTTATCTAAACTATGACCAATAATACTATAGAATTCCGCTTTTTTTATTCATGTGACCTTGACGCCGATTTCACGCCGAAATCACGCCGCCGCCGCCGACTTTTCAGCAAACGCCGCCGCCGATCATTTTTTGATCGGCGCACACGTCTAGTCTGAAGACAAAAGTCTTCAATCAGTGCGCCCCGTCATGACGTACGGAGCCGAAACGTGGACACTGATGGTACGGCTGGTCCACAAGTTCAAGGTCGCTCAGCGAGCTCCGGAAATTGCTATGCTCAGCGCTCGGCAGAGAACCAAAGTGATCGACATAGCCCACCGTATTAGCAAGCTGAAGTGGGAGGTGGGAATGGGCTGTTTTAAACGAGTTCTTGAGTATAGTCTGCGTTTCGGCAAGCGTAGTGTACGAGGACCTCAGGCAAGGTGGAGCGGCGATTTGCGCAGAATGGCTGTCAGGAGCTGGATGCAAGCAGCCGAAGACCGAAGACTGTGGCGTGAAATTGGGGAGGCCTATGTCTAGTGGACTGCGATAGGCTGATGATGATGTATTGTTAAGCGTCAATTATTTATCGATAGTTAAGAGCATTTGAGTCAATCCCTCTGTCAATTTGATTTTTGCCATGGAAAATTTCGGTCTTTGCTATGATGCTATGAACTCTATGAACAATTGTTTTCAAGGCCACGCCGCCGATTCGCCGCCGCCGCCGATCAATTTTGACCGGCGCGCCGCCGCCGGCTATTTGGCCATCGGCGCTCATGTCTAGTTCAGCAGAAAGTAACAAAAAATTACACGTGATTTGTCCGATGACCCCCCCTCCCCTATCCTATAGTTATAATTGGTGATTTTTTCCAAACCAAATATACAGTATGACGTGATTATTGGACAAGCCCTAATGAAGATTGTATTACCCGTTTTCATCCATTTTTCATGTTTTCCATGGTTAACACTGTAGGTATATTATATTTATACCAACAAAACAAACTGATATTAGGTTAGTAGGTATATAAACATAAAATGTCGTCAATCAATAATGCAATCTGGCTAAGATTGGCTATAATTCTTCGGGATCTGTAGGTTATATATATAGTGTTAGCTAAAGCTTTTGAGAAACACTTCCCTGGATGCACCTCTAGAACAAAGCCAATGAATTTCAAAACTCAAAACTGCATTGCAGTGATAACTAACTACGGAATGAAGACTTGTGAACAACTCTCCCTCTTTAACGAGCTATTACCGGCAATAACATTGGTTACGATAATTTTCGCCGCAGTGGTGTTTGCCGAGCGGTCTTTTCGAGGTGCGAAGAGCCTCGCTAACTGCACATGGGGCAAGCTTTCATTGTAAACTTCAGAGACACAGACTGAACATTAGGTGATATTTTAACGACAAACGGGTCTTAATCGCGTAAACTTACGTTTAAACTTATCCTGACGTTTCGAGCATGACGTTACACCCGTGGTCGCAGGTAGACTGGCGATAAAATGTATCAACACCTTCGAGCTGCGCGGGTTTTTCGAACTACCGGCACTTGGTCTTGATTATTCACTTCTACTTAGGCTAGGGCTGTCACTAGGCCTACACACAACACTCACAACATGCGATTAAGACTCGTTTGTCGTTCAAATACGAGTGATAAATGATAATCGTGAAAGTTTAACCACTCACTTGCTTATTTTTGCGATAGACTCTATGTCTAAATATAAATAAAATAAGAGTGTTAACATGTAACAAAAGCTACATGAAGCAAGTGAGTGGTTAAATGAACATTTCATTGTATTTGATTTTGCTAATCCTAAAGGCGTGTTGTAGCATCGGAAAAGTACCTAATAGTAGATGGCACACCCGCTTGCACGTGAACGCTATGCCATCTAATATGATATTTACATACGTTACAACGCGCTCGCAATGCACACGCATCTGGTGTGGCCCAGCCTTAATAGTAGGACAGCACCACCAGCGGTCCAATAGGCCTATCTTGCTCTCAAGCAAAAAAATCACAATGAATGTGAGTCAGTGTCCATAGCCTAGTTGGTACTTGGTTGGTAGTGACCCTGCCTACGAAGTTCGAATCCCGGCGTGGGCATTTGTGTAATTATTTATCACAAATATTTGTTCCTTGGTTGTGGCTGTCTATGTATTTAAGTATTTATATGTATCTATGTGCTTGTATATATCGTCGCTTGGTACCTACATCACAAGCCTTAGGCTGCGTTTCCATTACACCAGAGTTGTGCGAGGATGTGTTTCCAAACAAATGACACCTCGAGTCATTAATAGGTGTCATTTGTATGGAAACACATCCTCGCACAACTCTGGTGGAAACGCAGCCTTAATTGAGCTTACCATGGGACTAGGTCGATTTGTGTAAGATGTCCCGAGATATTTATTTATTATTTTATTTATGTCAAGTTGCGGAAAAGGCCCAGAAAAACTAGCTTAACTAACGACTTTGTGGAGAAATATTGTACACCTATTTTTAAAAATGTGTAGAAATAACTCTGGCTCTGTGAGCTCATGCTTCTAAAATCCGAATAATTGTGCCACTAATACTTATTGATATATTATATAGATACTTATTGATTACTGATAGATTATTAGTATGATTTCAAACGAGGAAATTAGATTATTCAGCACTACATATTTGAAAATGTCATCTTCACGGAGTAGGTAACTGGCCAGAATTAGGAGTTACCCCAGGAAGATGGCATTTGCTGCTGCAACCGCCATCGGTGTACCTACCTACCGTTGGGCCGAATAATCTGGTGCTCAGCAATTATAATAATAAATAAATTAAAAAACCGGGATTTGTAAGCCCGTGATCCTTAAGGAGATACAAACATAATAAATAAATAAATAAATATCTTGGGACATCATACACAAATCAATCTATTCAAATTTACATGGTATAAATGATTACTAATACCTAATGTAAATGACCATTTCAGGGATCCCACCTACAGCGTTGGTAAACTTCGGCATTTTTTCTTTGGTATGAAAATAAAAAAAACCTGGACTCTGTTGACAGCATCTCAGAATTCAAATTTGAATAAATTGTTGTCAAGGTTATGCATTTAAGGGTTAAAAAATTCAACAAAAAATATATAAAAAAAAGTAATTTGGGTTGTTCCACAAAAAAATGTGAATGCCATGTTGGCTTAAAATTTTAAATAACAGAATTAACATTATCTCAAGTATCGAACTTGCTCTACATCACCGTCATTTGACAAACCAAGTAATAGAGAGCAGCAGGACAAACGCAACTTAGGTACATTACTGTAAAATCTCTAGTAAAAGTTTCATCTAAGACCTCTGATTCGGTTAGGTCGAAAAATAGCTAGTAAATTCTAAGTACCTACCCATAACTAAATCTCGTCATAACGATTAAACTAGAAAATAAAAAACCTATCTAGCAGATATCCTATCCTATGCCTTAAAGTCAAGTTCTAATGCCTACCTAATTATACTAACAAAGAAGTGATTTGCATAATTCACAAAGCAATGCCTAGCTTTTAACTGTAATGTATGCGGCTTTTGAATAAGTTATTATCTAACCCAACCGAAGATTACTTTTCTTTGACTCTTAACCCTTTATCACAACGAGACATGCTCATGAATAAATAAAACATTATAATCATTAAAACTATTATTCTATAATCTTAACTAATTAGAAAAGTAATAAAATTTACTTACCATACTCAACATGATCCTAGTCCGATTTGAAATTGGAACGTAAGTAACGAACGCCGGTTCTAAATTTGAAAATGCGTCGTGTGCGTGCGCGCACGGCCGGTCGCGAACTGAGCGCGGAGACACTCGTGAACGATGAACTTTAAGAGCGCCGGCGCCGCTGCACTCATGCTCTTTACTTTATTATAACCTGGCTTATTACTGTTGCACCGTGTGTGGAACCAGTCTAATACGATCCATAGAAGGATAACTTATGGGACTATGTGTATTGACCAGGGATAGTTTGAACCTGCAGAAAATATCTTATACAATCCATTACCTACTTCATTTTATTATGCTCTACCTACTCCTTTCAAGAAGTACGGGACTATTTGGAAAACATAAGGCCGTTTATAACTTACAGATATATCCATCCGTTATGAAACACTAGCTTCTGTCTACTTTTTAGAAGTCGTAAGTTTTGTACTCTTGTTTTTGACTAGTTGTATGTACTATAATAAAAAATATATATATTAAAAGTGTCCAATGGTCAAGCTTTAACCCTTAATCGACAAAAACAAGGGATGGTAGTGTGTTTAAGCTTCCTTGGCAATCAAGTCTTAAAAAATTTGGTTCAGTATTTTTTAAAACAACGTCCATGCATTATCATGGATGTTGTCAAATTAAGGATTAATACATATATTATATAACATCGTTCAAAACGTTCAAACTAGAGTAGAGTTCAAACAAAATCATCATTTTTTAATAAGACGTACAAATTTTGAATAGGCAAAAGGGTTATTCAAATAAAAAATAAAACCCACGCCGGAGCATTCACTTCGTAGTTACGATTGGAATTACTCTACGTATCCGATCAGCATTCCATTAGGACAGGTATTTTTGGACACTATCGGTCAAGCCGACCCCTGAGTTGAGACCAACTGTTTATCTTACAGATCTGATAAGAAAGGACGTTTTGTTGATTAAGTCAACAAGGGTATTGGATCTTCCGCTATCTTAACGGTATTGACCGCTTTGCTTATTGGATGTATCAACAATATCAACTTTAAGTTACAACCAAGTGTGAGTTGGGGAATAAGTTAGAGGCCACAGTAAACCTGGTTTTTATAGCAGCAATGAAATTTATAATACCACTTCCACTCGATTATTTTACGAACTCGTTGGAACAACTACTTTGACACAGATAAGTTACTACAATTTGACGTAGGTACCCATGAGAAAATTAAAGTTCTATAACGACCGAACCAATTGGATTTATTAAACACTCCTTACGCGAGCTATTTACTTATTTGGTCTTGAAATCAATACACAATTTAATACGTTTTATTTGAATATCAAACTAAGTTAGTAACTTTTGTTCTTTGTTTAATATATTATTATTTTGTCTAATCTCTTAAACAAAACGTTTCTGCAATAGACAAAGAATTCTCCACTACTGATAAAATAATTCGCGGAACAAATATGTTGACATGTCAACGAAGATAACGTTGGGGTCACGATCATTCGCACAAAGGGAATAAAAACAATATTACGCTTGATTCTTTACTGCTTTCCTGTGTACAATGCGCTTATGTCTACTCACACAACCGGCCGTCCTGAAGGTCTTCCAACATTCCGTACAACTGAAGGGTCTTTCGTCAGTATGGATTCTCTTGTGTACAGTTAAAATTTCTGTAGTATTGAATCTTTTTCCGCAAGTGTCGCATTCGTGGTTCCTTTGATTGGCGTGGTGGACAAAATGGCGTCTGTACTGGGCGAGTATATGGAAGGTTTTGCCACAAACCTCGCAGGTTTTCTTCGGCGTTGGGTCGTGGATGGCCCTGTGAATGACCAGCCCGCTTTTGAACTTGAACTTCTTCCCGCAGACATCGCAGGAGTAGAATTTTCCGGAGGAATGCATGTCTAGGTGGCTGCGCAGGTTCCGTGTGTGCTTGCCGCAGACTTCGCATACTTTCCAGTAGTCGTACCTACACCAAAACAAATTACAATTTTAGATGTAATTTATGTTGGAAAAAGAGCACTATTTTGGGCCTAGTTGGTGAGCCTTCGCGGTTTTTTTGGAACCTATACTTCTTTTAAGGATTTCATATATAGTTAATGCTGGGCCAGATTAACCCTTTGAGCCCAAGCGTCATCATATGATGGCGGAAGTACATAAGCACTTCAAATGCCTGGGATTCGATGGGTTAAGCATGAAATGTACAGTCACCACATGGGAATGTTGAGCCACTTGGCAATGGATGCAATTTGGTCGTGTAATATGGGTTCGGTATTTTTCGTTAGCTAGTAGGCACGATCGCGACATGACCGATGTTCCCCGATGATATGTCAGTCAAATACGAATCTTTGTTGCGTCAAAATTTCATTGTGTCAAAACTAGTTGAAATAATAAAAATTTCTTCGTCTACGAGAATTAAGGATTAGTCATCGGCCATTAGTAGACGCTAGATGTCGTTGTTCCTAGAGGAAACTGGATAACGACAGTTCTTCATAGATTTGTTTAAAACCGTTTAGTAATTTATTCGTATTTGCTTCAAATCGGAAGCCATGATTTATCCGATATTAATAGGCGAGGTATTTTTGCCATTCATATTTATATAAATAGGCATGTTATCGAGCAATTTTAAATTATTTTTTTTATTGACAGAGACAAATGCTATTGCTGTCTTTATTATCATTCGTTACAGCTCAGTTGACGTTAGTTGAAAACTTATGTAATGTAACCTTTGTCGAAATATGGTAGGTAACCTTTGACAATCTACCCATAATCCAATAATCTGTCAGTAGCCATAAAAATGTATAATAGAAACTTGATAGTTTCTGACTGAAATTCTAACTTTGAAAAAATACCTGTCAGTGACAGCCGTTAAAAGGAAAGTGAACAAAATTACCATCAGGGCTCTGAAGTTAGATTGACGTCTCCAGGTCTAAAGCGGATGTTATAACGTAACTATAGTAACGTCAGCTTCCGGAAAAATAGCGAACCATCATTGGTTAAACATTTTTGTTATTACGTAACCATGGTAATGTCACCTTCTGAAGAATACGCGAGCGGTCATTGGCTAACCGTAGCAATGACCGCCCCATTGGTCAGCAGAGTTCGGCCAAAGTCGTGATACCAGCCTCATAAGAGTTCGGAACCCGATTTGTATTATTCGACCAAGTTGCGAACAGTGGCAAGTGGCTCAACAATCCCGTGTGGTGACTGTACTATGCGTATGTACTACGTATTTTTTTTTTCATTGTAATACGATAGCCTGTTTTCTCATTTATACGTGCTTAAAATCAGAATTTGGACAGATGTTTTTTGGAAATACAGATTATAATGGGAGAAGTGCGGACTATGTTCCATTCTGCACTATATGCTTTACACTTATGAATCGTAGTTACTTCATAAATATTTAAAAAAACAAGCAAGAAAACAATTAACGACACTACTAGCTGAATCATATTCGAAATCATTATAAAAAAACAGATCATACTTCATTTTCCGGATCTTTTTTTTCCGCGCAAATATCTTCTTCGACTCTGGTTTCGTCCGTTTCTTTTCCTGTTTCTTATCAGGGTCTCTGTGAAAATCATCGTAATGCGTATCCACGTCCATATCTTCGTGATCATGATTGTCCATATTATTGACGGCCCCGTGGTCATCTATGCTGTCTATGGCTACTTCGCTTTTGATAGATTTTGTTGCGCGGTAGTGTTTGTCGACGTCTTGGCATTTTCGTCTGAATTTGTACGCGTGCTCTAGATCGCTCAGACAGTTGAGACATATTTGCCACGGAAGTTTATCGGATTTATCCACCTGTAAAAGTAGCTTGTTTGTGTATGGTTTTCACAAATCAGTACATTGTTCTGAATATATGTGAGCAGTTTGGTGAAAACGTCTCACTTTGCCGCTTACATTAGGGTGCTTAGACATTTGATTTGTATAAAGGCACAAGCCACATCCGTCTTTATGGTAGGCAACTAAGTGGGATGTTTTTACTAAAACATCACATAATTATACTCATTAATAAATGGATATCACCGTCGCCGTTATTTCTGTTACAGAGTCCTCGAGTATCAAATTCACATTTACGAACAAGGTATTCAGCCAGTCGTTCTAGATCTTGACCTTCTAACGTAATCGGATAAAGCTGAAGAAGAGAAGACAAGTCAGTACTAATCACGTGTAACCAGTGTGCTTACATGATTGGGAGCCGTGAGTTTAACGAAGACTTAGGTACTTTCTGTCTATGTATAGGTACTAATCATAATCGCCTATTGGTGGAAGCGAGAGGGTTAGAGTCTGCGTCTTAAAGACACGGTTGCAACTCTTCGCTGTAAGCACTCATGGTGAACAATCTTACTTTACTAACATTATATACCTCGATGCCCCCGATAGCGCGCAGTTTAGAGGCGAGATCCACGCCTTCCTCGTCGGTCTTGTTAAGCTCGATTGAGCCGTCTGACCCGTAGCAGGCACGACATTGCTTTTCCGTCCATTCCACATTTGGATTTAGTCTGGAGAAAAGCGTAGGCAAACTATTTGAAACAAGAACTCATCGAGAAATCTAAGGATCTGATATTTTTTAGGAAACTCTTCGTACCATTATCCACATTTTGGCCTAGCTAGTTTACCACTGCCATATATATGTGACAGCAAAGAACGCTTAAGAAATTATATATGCATTGATAACAATTAAAATTTTAATACAAACACAATTTTACGAATAATAACAAAACTTCACTAATTCTTCAAATTTGCATGTCACAGTTCTGAAATATATCCATTTCGGACACTCTTGTCTTGTCTAAGACGATGAAGGAGCACAAACTATTGGGGCGGAGAGTCACTTAACGGACTTGCCGACTATATTTGAAGTTTTTTTCCAGGATTTTGAAGTTATAATATGAAGTGAGGAAGTCCAATTTTATACGTAATACGAATTTAATTTGCTTTCGTTATTTAGTGTTCGCTAGTCCTTATAGTGATTTTCAATCTGAATCCTGGGATAAAAGTTTAAATCATAAATTCTCATTAAATGACACAGGGAACGTGAATGAAAAGTAAGTTTTAAAAACATCGTGACCAACCTCTGCTTCAAATCCAACAGCTTGATATCATCTTCAAAATCATCATCATTATCAACTTGGTCCCCATTGTCCCCTTGGTCCCCGTGATCCACATGGTCCACGTGGTCGAAACTGTCATCTTTCTGCTGCTTGATTTTGGGCTTGGTCTTCAGCAGGTCATACTGTGCCATGGCCTCGAAGTACGCCCAATGCTCGTTAAGGATACCTTTGTTGGCAAATTTCCGTTTCCACTGGAAATTAGTAAGCTCTTCAACGCCAAGCGTTAAACAAAAATGACATGTTGTTATTGATATAGACTCCTCTCAATCCCGATATTTAGAAGTTTAACCTATCGTATGTTGCTGTCATAAACTTATCATTCAAGTTATGACTTTGATATTGATTGAATCATAATAGGGTTAAGGAAAATATTACATTGATGTGTATGTCCAAACTCACGTGTATTGTTACTTATTTATCTCTCTTATTTATTCATTAATTGACCTGTGTGTTAACAAATGGTTGCAATTACCTTAAATGTTTTGAGCAGATGCGTCCAAATCTCTTCCAAATCCAACAAACTGTGTTCGATAGGGATCCCCATACTTCTGAGTCTTTTCTCTATTTCCCTGAAAATGCAAGAGTTTATTACATATATTAATTTAAAGGTTTATTAAGATGCACCGCCGTATTTCAACACTTTATTAAGCGTACACGTTGCTAAAGTATTAATAAACAAGATGTTTGCGATTTTAAATCCTATTCCTATTTCTGAAATTATCCCAAGGCATTGAAATAAAATAATAGGAATTTTTAACATACCTCCATGCTGAACTTTGATCTCGATATTTCGTATATTTGAATAAATAATCTAATTCCGTTCTTGCGCTTATAAGATTTAAGACCCATTCTTCTTGCCCTAATAAAAAATTACGTTATGAAATAAAATAAAAAGTTTTAAACATGCCATTACATTATTGCAATGAAATAGTACAAAGCCAGAGTTTGAATAGTAGGATCAACAATGTCAAAATTGGGTGTTTTGTCAAGTGTTGAAACAAAAAACAGAATCAGAAAATTTTCCAATAAAGACAATAACGTAAGGCATATCATACTTACATCCCAGTAGCGGGTTGAGACTCAAATGTTCTTCGCCCAAATACAACTCAAATAGCGTGTAGTAAATCCAGCTTTTGTTGTTAGTGGCTTTTGCCTTCTGATATTCCTAAACATAAATAAATAAAATGTATAATCTAACTCAAGACCATTAATTTGTCGTATTAAGAGCGCGGAATCCATTTTTCGACGGCTGATCGACTTCACCCGATCATAAAGGCCCTTAGCTAATAGCCGTGTCCACACTGCACGACTTGCGCGGCAATTTCCTCCCAAGGCGACTTATTCTGTGTGGACATGGCAAAAGTAAGAGGGTGTAAATCGTCTAGCTTCTAGGATGAGCTCTAGGATGTAATGATCAAAAAGATGTCGCTGTTAGGTTCTCCGCAAATCAATCGACGCGGAATCAGCTTAAGTCGATTGAAAAAACCTTTTTTTTTATGTGACGTAGGTAGACGACTGAGCTCTCAGCCCACCTGATGGAAAGCAGGAGCTGAGGCCCATGGACATAGTGACCAAAAAATCGCCTATGCGCTGCCTACTTTTGCCTAATTTTAGTTGAAAGGTGTCACCTCCTCTTCAATGCATCACGGCAATGAATTTCAATGTCAACCTATAAAAACTTAAACCGCCATTTAAAAATAGTTGTGATTGGTCCATCAAAGTTTTGATTGGCTATATTCTATAAACAATTGTCAAAGATGTTGCGCCGAAATATGCGCGTTGTTAAGAAAAGCGCTATGTCCTGCCCATCTCGGCACAATTGAACAATTGTCTTTGGGGGCATTTTTGAGCTGGCGTTAGACGTCCATGTTATATATTGTTACAGCACGTCGCCAACAAGATTGATTTAATTAATTATCATTATAATTTTCCGTTGGTTTTCTCACCATTTACTAATATAAAAGACACATTTTGTTTAAATAGTATTTGTACGAATGTTCATGTTACTCGCGGGCGGAATCTTGAATAGGTTGCAATTGCAACCTACTTTTATTTTATGTTTAAAATAATACGATAGAAATAATTATAAGAAGCTGTTGTTTATTTTATAAAACATTTAATAATTTGATTTGTTAGTTAAATTAGATAATTTGTAACTTATTTTAATATTTGAGCAGTTTGCTTGATTTCATGTTTAGTGACGGCCAGCGCCACTGGTGGCGGTTTTTAAAAGTTTAGAGATTCAATCACGTGACAGAAAAGATGTAAAACAGATTATAACTTTTACGATGAACAGAAAATATTTTGTAAAAATATAAAAACAAATTGGAAGACTGAAAATGTGTTTCTCTGGAATTTCCGTGGTGGGGGCCTAAGCCTCCATCACATTTCAGAAGTGGTCCTACCTGCGAATTGCTCGAGCCATAATATCGAGAGATGATTTGGATACAATGAAGTACAGCAACGATGACATCGACGGCAATCAACAATGGCGGGAGTACCGAAAAAGAACGAAAACGAGAGGTGTCATCCTAGACATGGGTGCATTTGCAGCTCTTGCAGTACTTGTGTCAGGCCTCGCCAGCAGGCGCCGGCCCCGCCGCGCCGGACGCGCGCCGCCCGTGCTGGCGCCGGCCATGCCGAGGCTCGGCGTGGGAACCACCAACCCAACTCGTGCCAGGACATTCGGATTGTCTACACTCCCGTAAAAGGACTTCTTGGAAATAAAGTAGCGATAATAGGTACGGTATAATTCACATTTGTTTCCTAGGTACTTATCGGTGATTGGAATAAGTATTGCAGATACATATTACAAATTGGTTCTTTGAGATATTCTGAATTTAAATGGCTTTGATATTTGGGCAGCCGGTAATAGAATTGTATGAATCTTATTGCAATGCCGTTAAGTACGACTGTGTTGATTATAATTCACATGTCAAGTTCTAAAAGTAAAGAGTAATTTAAAACCTGAATAAAGTATACGTTAATAGTCTCGGTCTAGGCGAGAATAATAAAATTGTTTTCAGTTTATATTAAGCTTGAATTACAACCAGAACAGATAAACACACTTGCTTTTGGACATATTACTTACCTACTTCACACATAGTAAGCTTCGGGGTCAAATGTATTAATTTATGACAAACATGTGTATTTTAGTGGGTATACTCGACTATGGCAGATTCATATATTTCACACAAAAACTTTTAAATAGCAGTACTGAATTGCAACATCAAAAATTTGGAACACAATAATTATGTGTTGGTAGACAGTAAACCTACTCTACATGTAAAAGATCAGTTAGTTAATAGCATGCAGGTACTTTAATTATCACATTTAATTTAATATAATACAAATTCATTTCAATCTAATTATCATACAACCATCATATTGAGTTAAAAAGAAAAATCTTTGATTTGTGGATTTATTTCTGAACTGTAAAATTGAGTAGATTAAAGCAAAGGAAAGTAGCCTTGTTAAAAGTTTCATTAGTATTTGAGTATAAAATAAGTCTATTCAAACCTTATATTACTGGGCTTGGAGTGGACATTATTCTACATTTCATTTAGTCCTATTAGGAAACACTATTTTATTTTATAGATCACTATGATAGTGTGTATAACAACCCTGCAAATTAAATGATACAACTAAAATTATTAGGTACTCATGCATGTAAATTGTGGGACACTTAAGCAAATATGTATTCTCAAACTTACATTGGATTTTAAAAGTTATTGATTTGCTTTGATTGATTACAGATGACATAGGTTGAAATTAAAATTGTATCTACTGTCACTACTGACATTGTAAATCCAACGAAATTCTTATGTACCAACAAAAAAAAAAAAGGACTTGAGTTCTAAAGAGCAAAATTACTTGACTGTACCTATACTACCTATAACATTTGAAGAGATCCTTCGATTTCTCCAAGATCCCATCATCAGACCCCCAACTTGGTGCCAACGGATCAAAAAAAAAATAAAAACAAAAATTGGTTCACAATTCTACATACTTACAATAAAAAAAAAACTAGTCAAATTGAGAACCTCCTCCTTTTTTTTGGAAGTTGGTTAAAAAGATTAGAATTGATGCTTATTGATTTGTACGGAAATTGTTTTCTACCACATTAAAATTACCTCAACTTTGTTGAAATGAACAGGATTAAGTTCTGATTAGGTTAGGATCAAGGAATCAACATATTTTGAAGATTGATACCTAGTTTTTTTTTTTAAGAAGTTTTATGAAGTCAGTCTGTGCGGAATCTGAAGGCGTCTGGCAGTAAGGCACGCTCGTATAGCTCACGTGCCTTCACTTTCCGAACATACTCTACTAACAGAGACAAAACAAAAAAATGGATATGCAACAATTATATGTGTATTCTACACAATAACCCGCTTTTTTTTTTACAAAAACTTCACGCGGCTTATGGAGGTATATTAGCTAATTTATCGTTTTATCTCTCTACCAAAGACAAATAGACAGATAAGGACAAGCAAATACCTAGTCAGGGATGTTTATGAAAACAAAAAAAAATTGACACGTATTGAGGATTTGGCGATTTCTTTTTAGTAATTTAATGTAAATGTATAAATGTGTTAAAAGTTATGTCAATTTTAGTACAAAACTCTGCAAAATTTTAAAGATGAAGTATAAATACAAAGACCTAGGTACATTATTTTATCATTTAACAAAGCAAAGATTGATAACGTATATAATCACATAATGTAAGTTTATGGTAATAATATAAGTAAATACTTTAAGTTGTGAGTGTCACATTGTATTTTAAGATACCTGAAAATGCTGTGATAGAATTCAGCGACCAAACACTTGCCTTGTTTATTATAGCCCTTGTCACTAGACCAAAGAGTTGAGAACATAGCCATAAAATTAGTATGAGAGTTGATAGTTTATACATGAGTCAGCGTTTTGAAATCTCTGGATACTTATTGAAAATTACAGTAATGCAAGCAAAAAATGGTTCAGGTAAAATTCTTCAGCAATAAGTATCATGAGGAATGGGTACCTCAACATTTGCGCGTAGTTAATAAAAACAAATAGTTAAACAGGGTATTTATCAACATTTCAAAATATGACTGATGATACAAAAAATGCGGTTCTAAATAATACTTTAAATTCCAAAAGTTGTTATGATTTAATTACATAGGTACTTTATTTTGGTAATCGTATAAGTCAGGAAGAAGTGATTTTTTTTTTCTGTATTTTAATTAGATCTGTTTTATAAGGCAATAAAAATGTCATAAATCGGTAATATTCCGCTAAATATGCAGCTTAACTATTATACTTTGTTTTACCTATTAACATTCATGCTTAAGGTGTAAGATAAACATTCAATGCATAAGCGTGTCTCTGCGCTCACTATGGTCACTAAAAACAAAGATGAGGTCTAGTGCACCATGCCAAACAGGTGAAGAGCTGTAAAATCTAGTGATAGTAGCTAATAAAATTATGCGTTTACCAGCTTGATGACATGTTGATAGCGAGGACAGTTAGAACAAAAATTAAAGACTGAAGAGGACAAAATATAAATGTACAAATTAAAGTCATAAAAGCTGTGTGGTGTGGTAAAAATATCATAATTATCATGAAAATATCAAGTTAGACAAATGGTCTTTGGAATTGTGGAATTTTCCGTAATTACCTACAGCATGGGTCATCAAATATATTAGACAATCTAAGTACGATACGATTTGAGGTATATCTACAGTCAATGAAAAAACAGAAACTGGTAACTGGAGATATCCGTCGTTTATATGAAACATTAGTATAGGATATAATTATAACAGTTCAAGAAAGATATTGTGCCAAGATTAATAAAGGCATAGGATATTAGAGGCAAAAAAAAGTGTTTACTTATATCAAACTGTTAGGTACTTAATTGTTGACATACATTGTAGAATCCTTGTGAGATAAAAACAGGTAGTCTGATATGTAAATAAAAGGCTTGTGAGGTACTATGCGACGATATATTACGTTATGTAGGTACCTAAAGGCACGTGGACCTGTGCTATAAGAGAAGTTAATATAACTACATATAATATAAATGTGATAGTTTCGTATCAAAATCGATACAATAAAATCTACGTGAAGTCAGTCGCGTAACGTCAATAAATTATATCTATTACAGGCTATGCGAAACATATGGGTACACTATCTTTGGGGTTTTTTTTTTAAGAAATGGTGCGACAGGTATATGTCGCTATCTACAAAATATTATGTAATATCTACTAAGGGTTGTGTAAAGCATATCTACGTGAGAACATAATTATTAGCTATGTGGTATGCAAAACGTATTGAGAAACTGCGTTATGCTCGTCGATAAACTGTGTGATATCGATGAGAAAGCTGTGTGCTACTCATCGATAAGCTGTGTGCTACTCAACGAGAAACTGTGTGACATCGATGAGGCAACTGTGTGATGCCCATCAAGAATCTGTGTGATACTCAACGAGAAACTGTGTGATATCGATGAGAAAGCTGTGTGCTACTTATCGATAAGCTGTGTGCTACTCAACGAGAAACTGTGTGATACTCAACGAGAAACTGTGTGACATCGATGAGGCAACTGTGTGATGCCCATCGATGAGGCAACTGTGTGATGCCCATCGATGAGGCAACTGTGTGATGACCATCGAGAATCTGTGTGATGCGCATCGAGAATCTGTGTGATACTCGTCGAGAAACTGTGTGATATCGATGAGAAACCTGTGTGGTATTCATCGATAAGCTGTGTGATACCCATCGAGAAGTTGTGATACTCAACGAGAGATTGATGGGGATGCTGTGTGAAATCCACTGAGAAACTGTGTGATACACAGTGGGATGCCCCTATGTGATGCCCAATAGAAAACTGTGTAATACGCATCAACAAACCGTGTGAATCATTCGATTTATATCTTCATATATGTAGTTTGTGTAATACTACACATCATAAATAGCTATATGAAACATATCTTAGACCTGTGTAAAATAGAGCAGGCCAGCATAAACAAATAATCTAGGACACAAGCTCTGTAATAATGTTAAGAAATCACTATCATTTATGCAATTTATCAAACTGTATAATCTGCACAAATCGTGGCATTTACATTAACTGTGTAAAAGCTTATCATATTAAAACGTATTAGTCTGTGTGATATTAAACATAGTAAATGACGAAATATATTTTAGATATGTGTGAAATATATGATCGGATCAGTACCTATTAACATATAATTTCGTAAAGCGAGCAGTGTGGTGTAAAAAAATTGCCGGACGTATTGTCACTGAGACGTGGGAAACTATTGATCTAATGTACGACTTACAATTACACGCTGTGTACATAAATGTTTTTCGTATTTAAAGATGTAGTACTAATAATGATATTTAATATAAAGATAATTTCATTAGGCAATATGGATAGTTGTCATATTAAAGGTAATCGGTGTGATATTTTATTTAAAACAAGTTACTGTGTTGGTATTATTTGATTTCAGGAAAATGGTGACTGGTGCCAAAAAATCTAACGCTGGAGATGTCTGCTGTAAATATCATGGGCAACCGAGCGCAAACAAAAATACCGACTACAAGATGCGATCGAAACATTGATGATTCGAGAAATTTCAAGACTGACACGACGCCGACGTTCAGCAATGGAGATAGCGATTATGGAAGGAGGACGAGAACACGTTGATGCGCGAAGTTGGATCGCCGCGGAGCGGTCGATGATGCAGGATGGCCGAGTGTTACAGCACGTCGCCAACAAGATTGATTTAATTAATTATCATTATAATTTTCCGTTGGTTTTCTCACCATTTACTAATATAAAAGACACATTTTGTTTAAATAGTATTTGTACGAATGTTCATGTTACTCGCGGGCGGAATCTTGAATAGGTTGCAATTGCAACCTACTTTTATTTTATGTTTAAAATAATACGATAGAAATAATTATAAGAAGCTGTTGTTTATTTTATAAAACATTTAATAATTTGATTTGTTAGTTAAATTAGATAATTTGTAACTTATTTTAATATTTGAGCAGTTTGCTTGATTTCATGTTTAGTGACGGCCAGCGCCACTGGTGGCGGTTTTTAAAAGTTTAGAGATTCAATCACGTGACAGAAAAGATGTAAAACAGATTATAACTTTTACGATGAACAGAAAATATTTTGTAAAAATATAAAAACAAATTGGAAGACTGAAAATGTGTTTCTCTGGAATTTCCGTGGTGGGGGCCTAAGCCTCCATCACAATATGGTCGCAGAGTTTATACCAATCAGCCGTCGACAAGTGATATACCGCCCTAGTAGGCACATTGCATGCCGTTTATAATGTGTACAACTTACCCCGAATGTCGCCGACCATTTCCGGCATATGTCTCTACCGTTCAGTGTGTCTGGGAAACCATATTCCTGCTTCATTATGTTCAGCAAATCACTGCGCCAAATAGAAAAAAAAAACTATATTGTGCGTAGTAATAGGTAAAGTTCATAAATTAAACTTGATCTTATTTAGCCTCCATAGCCTAGTTGGTGACCCTGCTTACGAAGCTGGAGGTTCCGGTTTCGAATCCCGGCGAGGGCAATATTTGTGTATTTATTTATTACTAATATTTGTTCCTTGGTCATTGTTGTCTATGCATCTATCTATTATAATTATATATCTTCGCTTGGTATGTGGTATGTGATGTGGGACATCACAAGCCTTAACCCATCAAATCCCATTTGTAGTGCTTCTGTACATCCGTCATCATATTATGATGACCCCAGCGTCATGTGTCCTCAAAGGGTTAATTGAGCTTACCGTGGGACTAGGGCGATTTGTGTACGACATGTTCCAGATATTTATTTATTTATTTACCTTCTTGGACTCCAATGACTTATATATTAACACTGTATGTACGCTAAGACCGATATATAAGCCACGGTCTACAGAGTAATATAGACCTACATGCAAGTGCGTAACGTTCACATTCTGTATTTATGATGACGTGGCATCTGAGTGTCAGCTTTTGTATTTGACGAGGCGTCGAAAAGGTTAACTTGGTAATGAAGTTCAATATGGAATATTGGTTAAAGAAATACGGATGATGACTCACTTCCAAGCCCATTTCCGTTCTCTGAACAGCCAGTCGTTTTGTAATCGGATTTGAATGAACGACTCTGTAATGTCTTTGGACCCTGCAAATGAATTAAGCATGAAGTAACAAGCAAGCATAATGAAAGATAAAATAGTACATTACGACACAAGTGCGAAAAACATGAAATTCAAATCGAGTGGCGATGTTTTAAAACACGACACGACCGATAGGGAGTGTTTTAAACGTGCAAAACCGAAATTCGTAACTCGTGTCGATTTAAAACATCGCCACTCATTTCGAATTTCATGTTTTTCGCACTTGTGTCGTAATGTACTATTAACGCTGAAGCATTCCATTTATGTGTAGATTTTTTGAATTTTTAATAAAATCTGTGAAATAGACACAGAACTCTGGTGAGACTCATTTATCATTTATATTAAGGGACTGGAGTGTTACTGAACAATGAACATGCATGGCATTGTATAACGGCCAGCCTTCAATATATTACCAATATCTGATAGTGAAGGATGTTGAAAGGTGCAGTGGTTACAATATCGATACTCACATTGAAACTCGTCACCCTCGCTATCCTGAGCCTTGTTCTTGAAATACTTATTGCTGGACTTGCGACTCCGACTGAAGAACTCAACAGGTCTCTCTGTTTCCAACCGCACTATGTAGTCGGGGTCGAAGCGCTGGTAATAGCTCAGCAAGGCGTCGTATAACGGCCAGCCAACGTCTACGTCTTTACGCAGTTTCTGTCGGTGCTTTCTCTGGATAAAAAATATTATTTGGTGTTATAAATTATATCATGTGACCTTATTATACTTACAATGAAATAAAACTACTTTTTTAGTACAGATGGTGGCTTTTTAGGCTCTAGTGCGAGAAGTGTGTAATTTTACGTCAGGTTTCAAACTTCGGAGAGCCATCCGTACTAAAAAACGTCGTACGAGACACGTGCAAATACGAAATTCGTAACTCGTGTCGATTTAAAACACTTCATGTTTTTCGCACTTGTGTCGTAATGTACTAATTTGGTGTTATAAATTATATCATGTGACCTTATTACAATGAAATAAAACTACTTTTTTTATCTAACTTTTTAAGGAACTTTTGTCTGAAAAAACATGTCGGCTCCGTTAGGCCTCTTCATTTAAACAATAAAGATGGGATTACAATAGCTAATATAAAAACTAATATAGAAAAAAAAACAACTAACGGACATAATTATTTTCGAGCGCCCCAGATGCCCCACCAATCCGGTCACACCTCTGTGGAAATAGCTAGAAAGCTCGACATATTTTTGGCTGCTATGGTAGAGACACGAAGGCACTACAACCAATATAAAACTATAGAAGAATAGCACCAAAATAAAACTACTTAAAACGGATTATATCGCGTATATTAATTATATTGACGTTTCGAATACTTTACACTTACAGGGTTCGTGGTCTGCGGGCGACTGACAATGGAAGAATTTTTTTCCGTAAAGTATTCGAAACGACGGGATGTAGTTAAATTTAATTAATATACGCGATATAGTTATATGTGTTGCCTCTCTCCCGCACTTGTAGGTTCGAACGTAAGTGTGACAGGGAGGCAACACGTCAATCATGGTTCGCGGTAGGCGTTCTGAATTAGAACTTTATGCACGTGCGTGTAGACCTATATTGTGGACAGTGACTTATATATATGTCGGCCTTTGGCTTTGAACCTGCGGTCCCGATAAATCAGTCCTAAACTAATAATAATAGCACATAGCATTAGGGCGCAAATATAATATTAATTTCTTTTTTTTATTAGACTGGTTTAGTGTCCCACTGCTGGGCAAAGGCCTCCCCTCTTTTCCTCCATTCGGCCCGGTCGTTACAGTTCTCCCACCAATTTGGTTAGAATGCGTCCAGGTCATCCCGCCAACTCCTTCTCGGCCTGCCAATGCCCCGGCCAGCCCCATCGAAGGTTTCTCGTGGGTCCCAGTCTGAAACCATTTTGGCCCACCTTGCCGGGTGCATACGGCAAACATGCCCAGCCTAGTCCTACTTAAGCTTAGCGGTCTTGACACCTACATATACAATTCCAGTTCTGGAGCGCAGTTCCCGATCGGTTCTACGAACACCAAGTATGCTGCGCTCCATCGCCCTCTGGCAAACCTCTGGCAAAGCAAAAGCACTGAAGGGTGACCTTCCACTGTGTCTCAAGCGCAAACTCATTGACATTTTTCATAGGGGGTGTTCAAGTATTACGTAACGCAATTTTGGGCCGTAAATAAACGTTAGGATGCGTTACAGGGGCGGGAGGGGGTCTTTCTTACAACACGTTACGTAACATTGTTTTTTTTTAAGTAAAACACTAGGGAATCAAAACTCTCAAATTGGCAACACTTTTCAGTTACGCTTAACGGAGAATCCGATTACCGCAAAGGCAATTAAAACCATACCAAGTATAAAAACTATAACATAACTTTTTGCGACTTTAGGGTAAAAATGGTCACTTGAGTGTTACATAACGCTTAGAGAGGGGGGTACAGAAGAACGTTACGGTGCGTTACAAGGAGGGGAAGGGGGTCAAAAATCTTTAAAAATTGCGTTACGTAATACTTGAACGCTCCCTTACACTGAATTATTTTAATTAAACTTTAACAATATTTATTTATAAACTTACATTGAATGTGGTAATGATGTGCTGCCAAAGTCCCTTCATGTCTTGGACGCAGCAGTCTGCGGGTAGATCCTGACTTCTCATTGCCTTTTCCACGGTCCTGTGGTCATTATTTATAAAATCAATAATTAATCACTGGCCTTAATAAAACACATCTATTAAATATTCTCAAATGAAAAAAACTTAGCAATTCTTATTATAAAACAAAAAAAGAGAATAGATCCATAAAAAAAAAAAACAAAATATGTACCTAAATAAAACTGATTCTGTTATCTCAGTTTCATTGGTTTACAATAACTGAATTACCTATGTCATGGAAGAAACTTAAGTAAGAGCTCTTTCCAAAAACTGTTTCATAATCTATTATAAGTATAAAATTAAAACCAAGTTACTTTTATTCAGTGTTACCTCCAAAAGTGTTGGTAATCTACTTTCATCTCTTTTGCCTCTGATATGCAGATTACAAGCTTCAATCGCCACTCATCATTCCCTACAAAAACGTGCTAGTTATAGAAAAAATATTGATAAATACATAGTTTTAAAGTAAAATCTACAATATTATTACTTCCCATAAAGACTAAATTTGCCTTCATCTTTATAGAAATAGCTTCATTTTTATGACAAGAAATAAGGGAATGTAAGAATAAATAATAATAAATAAATATCTTACATCTTACACAAATTGACCTATGAAAGAATCACACACAAGAATTTAAACATCTATAAATTCAGTAATAGGTTGAAATCCCTTCACCTTTAACCCGGCGGGAGTGTGGCAGGGTATCTCATACCCTGCGTTTGACTTATGTCAATATATTTAGAATTTATTTTTGTTCAACTTTTTTTCACCACACTCTCGCCGGGTTAAGTCCTGCTAGTCTAACATCACACATAACAAAATGTAAGAACAATAAAATTTTCAGTCAAGGGTACAAATATGAGTAGTATATGTGTCAGTGCACATGGAAATGTCCCTTGTCACAGTGTTTAAAATTGACTTTATCAAAGAACACATAAGGTCTATTTTAAGAGTTGTGACAGGGTGCCTTTCCATGTGCACTGACACATATTTAACCTATGTTGACATAAAGTGAAAAGGTGTAGTTTTGGAATCTTGTCTTGTTGTGAACTTATACACTGTTTTTTTAGCAGTTCATAAAAGCTGTACTTGAAATTAAAAGGCAATACTTACATGATTCATATTTATCCAGAATTCTGGTTTTACCATAATGTTTTTCAAACATCTTGTAGTACATCCAACTTTTATTCTTTTTTTTCTTAGCTATTTTATAGCACTGCAATAAATATTGAATCATTTACTTAATGGTCAAGTTTCTGAATTACATTCTATCAAACTTGTTCTGTCCAACCTTTGACCAACATGCAACATGTGTGACATCCATGGGATGTTGCAGTAATTTTCACATTTAGTACAGGGAACCCAACTGTCAAGTATTTCAATCAATAAATTCATCAACTAAAGTAATCTCTTAGAGCAATTCTATTGTATTGTGTACTAGATTGTTGGAGTCTGGGATGGGATGTTGATTTGTTCTACAACTGTGATTTTAGTGGCCTTGTGCAGATGTTTTATTTGGTTTAGTTTCCTTTGTGAAAACTTCACATCCATGATTATAGATTAGCCAATCACCCATTACTGTGTGCTCCAGTACTATGAACCATGAAAATAACTATAGCACCATAATACCTACATATATGTTATAATATTGTTATTTTTATTTAATGACATGTAATGTTACTGGTTTTGTTGATTTTAAAGACAAACGGGTCTTCATTTCGTAAACTTATGTTTAATTATATCCTGACTTTTAATAAAATGGAATAAAAATTGTACAATTATTATAAATTTGCAACTTACATCATAAGTATAAGACCACTTCTTCCGCACATGATCAAGTGTCATAGATTCTGGGTATCCATTTTCCAATAATATTGTGCGAAACTCCCTGTAAGTAATATATTAAAGTGAGTTAAATTTCTTTTCTCTTTCACTTTCACTTTAAAAACGAATTCTGAAAGTTTATTCATATATAGATTATTGCTTTGCGCTCAATAAATAAACTGAAACTGTCTTACGCCCAGGGCTGTTTCTTTTTTTTAAATAACCAATCATTCTGGAAACGAAGTTCAAGCATTTTCTTGGTAAGTTCAGTCGTCCCTGAAAGCAAAAACATAATTTAACACAAATGCAAATTAATACACCAGCAAATCACGTTTACTACGTACATAAAAATGCCTTTTCTTCCATGGTAATTTAGCTTGCACGAGTTTACAAATATAAATGAATAACGCTGATCTGCCGACTGCTCAATGAAGAACGTTTTAATTCATATTTTAGCACAAAATGCAAAAATAGCAAATTAAGCAGGCCATACACGTAAGGGTGTACCTGACAGGTTTGCCTGTACAGTTACGCCTGTCAGGTAAAATTGAGTTGAGAAGAGGATATACACGTAGCAGTAAACCTGCACAAACTTTCATTTGAAACCATGATTCTTAATCCGTGATCAGGAGTAGAAAAACACTAAAATTTAGCCAAAATAAAACTTATTCGGCGAGGTCTCAAGTTATTTCTTCACTGTTTAATTTAAAAGTGAAAATCTAATTAAAACAAATTACCTCTTATACGTGGTCATCCTACAGTATAAAGTTTAACTACGATACGTCAAGTGCCATCAGTATGGCGGGAAACGGGAATATGACGGATCTTATGTCAATAAAGAATTTTACTCTACTACTCATTATCTTATCAGTCCAACACTAATAACGACGAACATAATTGATAGGAGATTAAATTAACGTGCATTACCTAAACTTGGCAAAGCCTGAGCAAGTAAAGCAATTTGTTTTCAAACAGTACAATTTAATAATTAAATAAAAACAATAATACTGCATACCTGACCAACTAAAACAAAAAACATTATTTTATTATTATATTTGTATCTCCTTGGGGATCACGGGCTTTCAAAACCCGGTTTTTTGATAGGCTTGCGCGGGGATACAGATCCAACACGTAGAGGCCCTTTGGAGAAATTTGCTGTGTTGTACACCTGGGTCGCGTTTTATAAAGCTACAATTTACAATTTCGCTGTTTGCCTCTCTAACGCACGCACATATTGGCTAGAAAGAGAGGCAAACAGCGAAATTGTAAATTGTAACTTTATAAAACGCGAGCCTGCTGCAACCCATTCACGGGCACATCAATAGATATCCGTAAACCGGTCCCAGCAGGCGTATAGAGACTATTGAGAAGTAATGGAAAAGACTAATGGGCTATGGTGATGGAGGATGGATGGATCAGAAATGGAACTATAGAAAAGAGGTCCGGACACCTGCCATAACAATGATTTCTCTTTGCTATCGAGGCAGGCGGTGACTCGCCGCCGACTAGATGGGCCCCCGTAAATGCCGTCACAAGAGACAGCCAGGGGCAACACCGGTGTAGGCGGCTCAAGAGTGTAGAGAGGTGTCCACCGCTTTCTGCGCAGTGGCTTGACAGCCGCTGCACCAACTCGCGACTTACGCAAATTTACACTTCCACCCCTGGAGCATATAGCTCTGACGACTCCTCTCTGGACGGCCAGTTAAGGCAAGACAGAGCTGAGAGTCCTACGGGTCCCCTTGGGGTTCCACTCTACTTTTATTATTATCTTCTTTATTTAAATATACATCTTCTTAGGTCAGGTTATTTTATAATATGGTTATAAAAATAAAATACAATAAAACATACAAAATCAATACAAAACATATAAACATACTATAAAAAAACCTAACCTAGGGTGCCGCCGGCAACGGGGCGGGCCCAAGCTGCCGGTGGTTAGGGCTACAGGGAGAGGAACCGCCGGAATATGCGCGCCGTGTCCAGGATTACCGCCTTCTGCATCTGACCCTTGATCCAACCACCTAGCGAGAGCCTCTTGAGGTGTTGATCGAGAATCTTCGCTATGAGACCATTCGCAGAAACAACTAAACCCCTGGAGCATATAGCTCTGACAACTCCTCTCTGGACGGCCAGTTAAGGCAAGCCAGAGCTGAGAGTCCTACGGGTCCCCTTGGGGTTTGGGGTTCCACTCCGACCGACGAAGACACGCCGGAGGCGGGGACCCTGACCGACTCTCGGGAGCACTCGGGTCCGTGGGGTCGTTACTCCCCAACAGCTCGCCACAAGCTGCCCTGCGGCCTTATTATTATTATTATTATTCTCTTTATTTCATTAATTTCTTAGGTTAGGGTTTTTACAAAATGTATATAAAAGTAAAATACAATAAAACATACAAAAGCAATACAAAACATGTAAACACATTATAAAAAACCTAACCTAGGGTGCCGCCGGCAACGGGGCGGGCCCAAGCTGCCGGTGCGGTGGTTAAGGTCGCAGAGAGAGGAACCGACGCGTCGGTTCCTCTCTCTGCGACCCGACGGACTATCCGCGTCGTGTCCAGGATTACTGCCTTCTGCATCTGACCCTTGATCCAGCCATCTAGCGAGAGACTCTTAAGATGTTGGTCGAGACTCTTCGCTATTACACCGTTTGCTGTAACGACTATCGGGACTATGATCGTCGAGTCAACATCCCACATGGCGGTTATCTCGTGGGCCAAGTCTAGGTACTTACTGGACTTGTCCTTCTCGGCCTTCACGAGATTCTCATCATGGGGGATGGTGACGTCGACGAGCACAGCCCGGCGCTGCGATCGATCTACCAGCACGATATCAGGCTTATTGGCTACAATAGTCCTGTCCGTGATGACAGGTTGATCCCAATAGAGCGTGGCACGACCATTTTCGAGAACTGGTGCAGTTGTGTACTTGTAGTATGGCACTTCGACGTCCACAAGGCCGTATTGAAGAGCAGCTGCTGGTGTATAATACTGGCTACGAGGTTATGTCTGTGCAAGTACTCGGTGTTAGCAATCTGAGAACAACCGGAAATAATATGCCTGAGTGACTCACCGGGACGGCGGCATGCCCGACAAATGTCGACCGTACCGTCCTTCAGGATATATTTCCGGTAGTTATTCGTCATGATAACCTCGTTAGCAATTTCACAGGCAAAACCCTCGGTTTCTCCGAAGAGGTCTCCGAATCGTAGCCAGTTCACCGACGCAAGCAGATCTACGTCAGGTCCCGTGAGGGCCTTGTAGAACCGCCCGTGTAGCTCCTTGCTCTTCCATACCCCCTTGCGGTCCTCGGTGCTTAGTACCACAGGTCTGCGCCAGTTCTCTTTTGCCAAGGAGAGCGGCGTGAGGTTTCGGTCTACTGCCACCACATCACGATGCATCCCGCACTCATTGTTAAGAAAATAGTTTCTGAGATTGTACACCTCGTGGTTGTGAAGGTTTTTGGCATTTAGGAAGCCGCGACCCCCACACTTCCGGGGGAAGCTGTAGCATTCGATGTGTGGTAAGCAGTGTACGGACCCTTCGATCCAGGGCGTCCAGCTCGGTCTGAGTCCACCTTAGTACGCCAAAGGAGTATTTGAGTATGGGCATTACCCAAGCGTTGAAGGCGCGCACTTTGTTGCCTCCTGACAAAAGACTGTTAAGTACTTTTGTGAGCCGGCTGAAAAAGCGCTCCTTCACCGCCTGTCTAATTCCCATATCTTCAATACCCAAAGACTGTGACATACCAAGGTATTTATAGGTTTCTGCTTCCGAGATAGATCTGAACGACATTGTCTCAGAAAGCTGTAAATTTGTTGAATTTACTACTTTCCCCCGCTGCACATGCATAACCGCACACTTATCGACACCAAACTCCATATTGATGGCACTACTGAAAACTTCTGTGGTTCGCAGTAGCTCCAACAAGTCTTGGCTATTTGGTGCAAATAATTTGAGATCATTCATATACAGAAGGTGAGAAATGAATTCACCCTCTCTCCGAAGCCGGCAACCTAGTCCTGAATCCTTCAGCAGGGTACTGAGGGGATTCAGAGCTAGGCAGAACCATAAGGGACTCAGACTGTCACCCTAGAATATTCCTCGCTCGATCCTTATGAAGTCCTGCGGGCCAGAGGGGTCATCTCCGCCTCCTAGTTGACGAAGAACTGTGGTCCACTGCCCCATACACGCGCTGAGAAAGGATCTTAAAGCTGCATCAATTTTATACAGCTCCAAGACCCTTTTCAACCATGAGTGAGGCACCGAATCATAGGCCTTCTTGTAGTCAATCCAAGCGGCGGAGAGGGCCCCTTTGTTACGCCGGACTTGCTGGTAAATGGTCATGTCGATGAGGAGGAGCTCTTTAGTACCACGGGACCCAACCCTACATCCATTTTGAGCAGAGGCCAGAACATTGTTCGCAACAATGTGCGTGTTTATTATTATTATTTGTACATCAGGCAGGCAGTTGATACAACTGATAGTTGCCTGCATCCAAATTATCTCTATTTAGTTCATTTTTTTTCCAGTTAGGTATTTGTCTAATCGGTTCTTAAACTGGTTGACGTTCTGTGCCGAAACCACATTTACTGGTAATTTATTCCATGTTTTGACCACTCTGTCGCTGAGAAAATGTTAGCGGGGGTTGTTTTTAGACAGTTCAGATATTAACTTAAATTGGTGTGTGGTCGCAGACGGGTGTTGCTATTGTGCTTGTACAGGTCTTGAAATTGGCTTATATCATAATGTCCAGTTAGAATCTTGTACGTTTCGATCAGGTCTCCACGTTCCTGGCGATCTTTTAACGTAGTGATTTTAAACATAATTCAACAAGTGTTCAAAATGTCCACCGTGTTGTTCTTGACACAGATCCGCTTGATTGTTCCTGTGATTGGATTGATTCTTCTTCAACAAAGAATCTTAAGATTTGTTGATCCAGATCGTCATGATGACGAGGTCGTCCAGGTGCTCGATCATGTTGTGGCACTGTAAACTGTCCGAAGTCGCGAAGTTTTTTGGTGCACGCGATTTATTAAATTGTGTCCGGGAATCGGAACTTTGGATAAAGTTCGTGAAATAACTGTTGGGTTCGCCTTGTGCTACTCGTTTGTATTGACAAACAATACAAACATACAGTATCGTAACGCTCTATGTTTGAGTACGGATGTGGTGGAGGCATGATTTTTGGTGAATAAATTTTCTCATTCAATATCCGTACTATGACTTTGTTTATTATGCGTATGACAATAGTACATTGTGCATCAAGGGAGGTAAGTACGGAATTACTAACGAGAGTGTTAGAAGCCCGACGCCGTCAGGCGGAGGGCTTTTATGACTAGAGTTAGTATTCCGCTTACCGACCGTGATGCATACAATGTTTTTCATCACACTTGCCAACCAAAAAATAAGTTTTAAGACATAATATTATTAAATGACGTACTGACACATCTATTACTCCCTAGGGAATTTAACTTTTCTATTACTCCCGCTACGCGCGCAAGCAATGGCGCGCTTAGACAGCAAGTGTGATGAAAAAGTGATTGACAATGTCATGGGCAAGGTTTACTCATAAATTGACAATTGCTAATAACTTCGTAAAGAGATTACAATACAACCTCATAAAAACCGATATGGTAGTAGTACAGTGACAAAGATTTTAGGATAAAATTTAATTCAAAATTAAAACATGATTAAAAAATAAATAAATTTGTTTTCACGTAATTGGTACTTTAACGTAATCCCCATCAATTACTGAGTTAGAAAAAAATATTCCTGATCACGGATTAAGAATCATCGTGTATACCTATAGATTTATATAATTATGTCTATACACTCCTTCATGACAGTGTTACGCTTACGAAACGACGACATTTTGCACAGCAACGCGCGTGCGTCCTTCCCTGCTAGCAACCACTGGACAACTAACGAGTGACGTCACTGACGACTACGTACATTACGTACAGCTGACCCACACACGCTCAGTTTTGCCTGCACAGTTGAATTGTACAGGTCTACCCACACGAAAGAAATATAAATTTTCAACATTTTTCCGGTTGCATGAACAGGGTCGCGTTTTATAAAGTTACAATTTACAATTTCGCTGTTTGCCTCTCTTTCTAGCCAATTAGTGCGTGCGTTAGAGAGGCAAACAGCGAAATTGTAAATTGTAACTTTATAAAACGCGACCCAGGTGTGAAAACCTGCACAGTTCTGTAACATACACGCTCCGGTTTACCTGAACAGTTGACCTGTACAGGCAAACCTGTCAGGTACACCCTTACGTGTATGGCCTGCTTTAAAAACCAGGACAATCGGCCGAGATAATTTATTGACAATTCTGACATTACTCACATAAACAAAAAAGTTTTTGAAGTATTACCTATTTGACACTATTTTAAAAACGACTAAATAAAAAAAGAATATTCAAATCCTAAATTTGTGAGAAACCTAAAGCCACAACACATTTTATTTCTGTAATATATTATTATGAGATAATGTTTTTCGCCGAAAACATTTTTTTTCACTTTATTATATCTTTCCATGTCATCATGGCTTGGTTCTGGCAGTATTAACCGAGGCTTGACTTTACACGAGGAGCAAAATCAAATTATTACTACTTGTAGCCCTGACACTGTCAGTGTCAGTAGTGTCAGACAGATGTCAGATAATCTGTCAATAGTGCGTAATATCTCGTTGATTTCACGTGGTTTTTTCGGTTTCGGCATGTTTTATATAATTTACTTTTGATACTAAATAAATGAAAACACCATGCATCGTCTTATATCAGCTAGAAACTTGTATCAAACCAGCCTTCATAATATATCTTTACCTTCTAATACAGCTCTGAATAGAAGTCCTGATATAAAATGTGCTTTTTGTCGGAAAATTCTTCTAGGTCAACACAATATAGGTAAGTTTGTAGGATTTCTTGGCGTATTCGGGACGCCTAGTGATTATTATTTTATATTTAGAACTCAAGTCACATGTCTTTGAAATCAACAACTTAACCTAAGTATCGATATTGCGTAACTTTCGGCTTGTTTCCAGAAAACTTGCTCGTTGCCAGGCACCAATCCACGAGAATGGCTAATGCCTTGAAAACCGTCAAAAAGAAAGGGAAGCATAAAATCTACAAGAAATATGGAGAGCTGATGGAGGGTATGATCTAAGTGATTGTTTACAAATTGTGTTTGATGTAAACAAATGATCACCAAAGTTTAAAATTTTATAATTTTTATTTAAGAATTGCTTTTTATAAACGACGTTTAAGTTACAATGGATTTAACGTTTATGTTTACAGTTGGTAATCAAGCAATGACTGAAACTAAGGTGTCCATAAGTAAATTGCGTGCCATCCACCTCTCCAAACTTGCTGATAGCCCGGTCTCCCTGGGCCAACTGCACCAGCTAACCACAAAGCCATCCAAAAAATCCACTATTGCTGAAGTAGACCGTGAACTGCTTCAGAGTGTCAAAGAAAAAATATTAAAGAAATCTGTACCCATATCTGCAGGTTCAAAACAAATAAGTATAACTTCCGGCCCAAAGGAGATAAGTCTGGAAGATGACCAATGTGCCCTAGTTTATACTCATCATAAAATATCCAGTTTGGAAGACAGAATAAAAACTAAACAGTATATAGACTCTGTTAAAGAGAGTTATTATAACTTTAGAAAAGCCACTATTTATGACCAGAGGTTGCAGGATTTGAGGTAAATATTGATATAATTATTAGGTACTAAGTTTTCATTATAAAAATCTTTAACTGACAAGGCATCATTATTACCCAACTTTTGTAGAGGGTGTAAGGTTGCGATTATTTTTACTCCATATCACATCAGCCAACAATAACCACTTTATTTAATTGTTGAATATGTTAGTATGACATTTAAAAACATTGTATTTTAATATATTTGGGTCAAACGCAAACCCATGTTCGGAGTCTTTCCGGTGGACAATCTAAAAGTTAAGGCCTATATAGCTTGATTTTCTTATGAAAGCCTAACTTTCAATAAGACATGCTCCTTTTTCATTGTGTTGTATGATAAAAATCATTACTACCTGTCCACAGGCTGTTAACTATCAACCACAGGAAAGAAAGAGTGTGTGTTCAGCTGAACTGTAGAGCCCCTCTTTCCTGTGGCCAATAGTAAGCAACTGGTAGGAGTGTAGTTGTGATTTTTGTCATACAATTCAATAGGAAAGGAGTGCCTTTAAATGATAATAAGCGTTTAATAAGAAAATTAACTCTCATAGCCCTTAACTTTTAAAATGTCCACCGGAAAGACTCATAACATGATTTCAAGTTTGACCCATTTGTTCCATGCTGTCCAGGCTGAAGAATAAAAAAATACTTTATTAATTTCACCTATGTAATAACCAAGTGTTATGCCTCAATTCATTTTAGGTAACTTTTATTTAACCTTATGCTGCCTAATGAGTAGTACATTAAAAGAGACTGTCAGCATAAATGACCATGAGTTATAAAAAAATGTAGCTAACATCCATTGTCAAATAAGACTAATAAGAATACATTCATAGGGCAATTTTTACTGTTAAAAAACTAATTTGTGAATATAATTATCAAACACCGGTTTCGCGGGGGCAAAAATGTACCAGTGCTAGTGATTCATTAAATATCGACTTAGTTTATCGACATCCATAAAAATATATTTTAATCATCATTATCATAACTAAACTAATGACTAAGTTGAAATACGTTTAACTATGTGCAAACCTCTTTCATTCATACTTATCGCAACTATAAAAACCGATATCTGACGTTGACTGTGTCGAGTCACTTTTGACAACCATTGAATAATTCATCTAGTACACAACAATATTATTTTGCATTCCGATCAATTAAATCTTCCTTTTTATTTCTTATGCGGCTAAAAATGCCACGCAAGAAAAAAGTATCCGGAAAAGAAATAGAACTGAGTCATAAAATAACAGAAATTCATCAATACTATAAATTGTTTGAATTTCCTCCGATTACTACAGTTGACCTAGAAAGGTCGTTTAGTTGGCTAAAATGGATATTGTCACCCAGGTGACGAAGATTAAAGTCTGAAAATGTAGAAAAAAATGTTAATTGTATATTTTGAAAATTATATTAAATATTAAAGATAGTTAATTCCTCAAAAAGTTTATTTTTGTGTATGTAATTTCCTTCTTCATTCAAATTCTTGAAATTACACAACGGTTGTACGACATTTTTATCGATATCAAATAATAAAATTAGTTTAATGTGTCCTCGCACTATTAAACGTCAGTACAGATGAGCCCCCGCGAAACCGGTGTTTGATAATTATATTAGTTTGTTATTTTATTTATTCTGTTAATGTCTAATAAATTACACATTGTTCATTTTTACTTCCATACTTGTTTTCATAATGAATGTAAACTGAATTTTATTAAATCTTTTCATTTTATATCTCTTCAGGTATGCCATCACTGAAGGTCTAACACAGGAGTTTGACATGATCCCAGATGCAAAATCAGAAGAAATGCCATTCCAGACACTGCCAAAGAGCCCTCATAGTGTATTTAGGGAACTTTTTATTGAAAACCAGATGGATTCATATGACCAAGAACTGCTCAATTCTTTTTCTACTTTACAGTAAGTTTATTTTTACATTTTGGCTAACGGTTCCACTTTATCCAAAAGGCTTGGTTAGTTAAGTGGAAGCGCTTGGTTTTTATGAGGATCTGTCTAAGCAATCTTAACGTAACAAAGTGGGACCTTGTGAAACCAAGGCTAAAATATTTTCCTGATTATTGTTGTATTTTTTTACATTTATTCAATGCATGTTTCTATGATGGTTCTATTTAGGCAAAACATATTATGCAAATTCACAGAAAAAGGTGCATAAAGTTGTTACTGTGGTATATACATTGTTAAATTTGCTCTATGCAGGAGATTTAGATTTCCATGTGGTCTTAACTTGTCCTAAGGCGAAGGCCAGTTTCTGATAACTCTTTTTAGTTAGTCTGTTAGATGTATAAAATTATGTGACATCGTTTTTTATTTATCACAGAAATATGACGAGTCATGTTTTAAAAATCTGACAGGTTGAATTTTTTGATAAATAAATTAAAAAAAAAAAACTCAGTGTCAACCTTATAATTGAGGTTTTATCTAATAGTAAAAGTATCAACATCAACCATCAAAAGCATGTTACAATATTATTTAGATTTAACCTTGTAAGTCCCAATAAATTCACCACTATTCCTTACATAGAATGGTTCAAAATAAGATTTAGAGAAATGTGGTAGGCCTTAAGAGTATAAATTTTTGTTAATAGACTACAATAACAATAACTATGGGATGTAATATGTAACTTATCATATATTTCCTACCCAAATAAAGAGTTATTGTCATCATAGATTGCAATTTCTATGTTCTCACAGTTTGGCGAAAATTAAATTTAAGGTACAATGTATCTGTTTTTGTTATTTAAATAAAAAAATAATACTCAATGTCCTGCTGTATTTTTAGCAGTGCGAAACATGTGGTATTCAAAACATGTTAAAATAATCTTAAATTACAGAAGCCAAGGCCTAGCCCACCCCGCCATAGAAGACATCTACGACGACTCAGCATTGCACAACGACTTCGCGTGCCACGAGCCCGGCGACCTCGACTTCGAGCAGAGAGAAGCGGCGCTTGAGGTCAAGAGACTCAATGTTAAGAAGGCGTAAGTTTCGTTTGTTTAGCTATTAACACTATACTGGCCTATTTATTTTGTCGTGTTAGAATATATGTATGTATAGGGTGACCTTCATCATATCATATCAGCCGAAAGACGTCCACTGCTGAACATAGGCCTCCCCCAAAGATTGCCACAATGACCGGTCCTGCGCCACCCGCATCCAGCGGACTCCTGCGACCTTCACCAGGTCATCAGTCCACGCAGGGTGACCTTAGGCATTGCTTAAACCTTGAAGCCCAACATAGCTTTAGTACATGGCTTTGTCCAATGGCTAAAGACCAGGGCTCTCGGTCGTGTCCGGGTTTCGTGTACCCGTTTCCGTGTACCCGTTTCTTAGCTACCGGGAAACGGGTTTCTTACCCGTTGGAAACGTTTAATTAGGAACCGTGTAATTAAGACACGGATACCCGAGTACCTGTGTCTGATCCGCCCTCAATGTGTAGTGGCAGTGGCAATCTAAAATATAGGTACGATTTTATATTTGAACAAAGTATTGAACCGCATATAACCTGCAACAAAGAAAATTTCTAGCTGCGTAATTCGTAAAAAACTGCGAATTTTTCGGTAGGTATTTTTTTGTTTCAGACTTTTTACTAATAAAAACATAGGTTTTTCGAATATTCAATTGTAATGGATCCGCAAGACTCAAGCTTGGAAAAGTTTCTAAGTAGATCCGCGGACCCGCGCTTGGAAACGTTTCTAAGTTGGAAACGTTTCTTGGCGTTTCGTGTCGTTCGGGTTCTTAGTACCGCCGGTGCTAAGGATTCGTGTACACGTGTCTGCGGGTAACACGGATACCGGTAGCCCTACTAAAGACACCCAATAGAAATTAGTCAGTAATGTAGTAAGTCTCAAAACTAGGAAAAATATACATGACGCACTAGTCGGGGGAAGAAAAGTTTTTGGTCACATTAAATCCTACAGTTTCGGAAGCTTTTTCTAATGAATATTTAGGGTATACAGATTCACACCATGCAATAATCCCCAGTGCCGCGCGAGAGCTTCTCATTCAGTCGAGGACTTGAAGGTCAATAATTGGAACAGCACGTTCAATAATTTCTACCCTCGAGATTATGCATTCATTCTATTGTTTCAGACGATTTATAATTAAGGAAAAAAAAATCCCCAGTTTTTTCGTAAAGCTTATACAAAAAAAACTATACCTTAATTTTTCTTTTCCTTATTTGATAAAAAATATAGCTTACAAAATCTTGCGCAATTCGATAATTTGGTCATTGGACCAAAATAAAGATATAAACGTCTTAGTAACTTTTCTCCGCGGTGACACAGTTGCATCTATTTTTTTTCACTGTTATTATTTTATTTTGCTTATAAGACGTTTCAATGAAAACGTACAGCCACGATGATCTATTTCTTAGATAATATGTTTATTAACACGCAAAATAAAAATAAAATATTTGAAATATATTAAGTGCTTTACGAGCAATCGACATTAACAGCTATAATCTTAAAACGAATATTTTTTTAAATCCCGCCTTCCCGCGCCTGTGCCTACGATACGTGTGCGGCGATGCCGTGCGCTGTGCGTGAAAGAGAGAGGTATAGTTATACAGGGCGTCCCACGGCGATGCCACATGGAGGGAAAGTACCTTAAATATCATAGATAGCGTATTTTGCTGAAAGAAGACTTTATTTTATTTTTAAAACTTAGTAAAATTGCATTCAAATTTTTTTGTTTTTTTTTGAAAAAAAATTGTATGAAAAAAAAGTTTCGCCTTGTCAGAGGAAACATACCTTAATTACCGTAAATGAGCATCTTACAGAAAGAAGACAGTATTTCGATTTAAAAAGCATTCCAACTTGTCTCCACATTTTTTTGATTTTTTTTGAAAAAAATTGTATGGAAAAGAAAACATCGCCTTGTCAGAGGAAACATACCTTAATTATTGTAAATGAGCATCTTACTGAAAGAAGACATTATTTCGATTTAAAAAATAAATTCCAGCTTGTTTTAATTTTTTTTTTTAATTGTATGAAAAAAAAATATCTCGACGTCGGAGAAAAAATACCTTAATATCTTCTTTCAGTAAGATGCTCATTTACGATAATTAAGGTATGTTTCCTCTGACAGGGCGATATTTTTTTCCAAACAATTTAAAAAAAAATCAAGAAAATGTGGAGACAAGTTGGAATTTGTTTTTTAAATCGAAATAATGTGTTCTTTCAGTAAGATGCTCATTTACGATAATTAAGGTATGTTTCCTCTGACAAGGCGATATTTTTTTTCCATACAATTTTTTTCAAAAATAATTTAAAAAATGTGGAGACAAGTTGGAATTTGTTTTTTAAATCGAAATAATGTCTTCTTTCTGTAAGATGCTCATTTACGATAATTAAGGTATGTTTCCTCTGACAAGGCGATATTTTTTTTTCATACAATATTTAAAAAAAAACCAAAAAAATGGAATGCAATTTTACTAAGTCTTGAAAATAAAATTAAGTCTTCTTTCAGCAAAATACGCTATCTATGATATTTAAGGTACTTTCCCTCCATGTGGCATCGCCGTGGGACGCCCTGTATATACAGAGTGTTTTTTTCAAGTGGGACAGTATGGGGAAATCCGAAACTATAGAAGATACAAAGAAGCTGTCTTAGGAGACATTAGGTTTTTTTTTGAGATAACAATTTTGGCATTATCAAAATTTTGGTCAAGTGCGAGTTGTACTTAAAAATTAATAATATTGATAAAAAAAATTTTTGACGCAGATCGACGTAATTTTATGCGTAGACAATTTTATTGTATTGGATAAAAAAAATCTGAACAGCAGAAGTTAGTCAAAATTGAGAAAATCATTTCTCATATTACATCCACTGTGAAGTGTCTACTACTGCAAGGTCAATATTTAAAAAAGTATTACTTACACTTTTCGAACACGACATTTGAATTTGGAACGTTTTATTTAAGTTCAAAAGGATTTTAATAAGTTACATGTCGCGAGCTCATAAAGAAAAAAATAATGAAAATATCCAACGAAATTCAAAATACTAATAGATAGGTACTCAATGGTCATTTCAAATTTAAAGTTTTTTTGTAACTTATTAAAATTCTTTTGAACTTAAATAAAACGTTCCAAATTCAAATGTCGTGTTCGAAAAGTGGATGTAATATGAGAAATGGTTTTCTTAAATTTGACTAACTTCTGCTGTTCAGATTTTTTTTATCCAATACAATAAAATTGTCTACGCATGAAATCACGTCGATCTGCGTCAAAATTTTTTTTTATCAATATTATTAATTTTTAGGTACAACTCGCATTTGACAAAAATTTTGAAAATGCCAAAATTGTTAACTCAAAAAAATACCATATGTCTCCTAAGACAGCTTCCTTGTATCTTCTATAGTTTCCGATTTCCCCATACTGTCCCCCTTAAAAAAAAACACTCTGTATACATTTTTAAATAATTGTAACACCTCATTTTGCGTCGGGAACACGTTCACTGCGGGACAAATCGTAGTGAACTTTAATCTGGTGCGGTTGAGATCGAATCAGCCCAAACCTAAGCTCATTTACAGTGCGGGTGAGGTCCAATAGACCTCAAATTTCAGCAGTTACTTAAACCTTTTATAATTTTGCCTAGACAAGGATTAGGTGTTTTCTTTTTTGTGGTCTTCATTTGTCAGTAAATGTTTAAAATACACTTAGCGTCGCCCTTGGGTCTGACCTCTAGTTAAAGAAAAAATACCTAAATAATTTTTGAGGTCTGTTAGGCCTCAAAACGCACTAAATGTTTTCTAAGTCTAGTGAAAGGAATGGCAGTTATCGCTGAATTATCGATAAAACATCATCATCGCGTCGACCATCTTCGATACAATGTCTCAGTCAGACGCCATTTTTTACCGACTTCCAAATCTAAAAAGTAGATTATCAATTCGTTTAGTATGTAATTATTTTTTTTTATGATTCTTGTATGATGATGGTCAACGAGATATCGGGTCGGGGGTCTCCTCAAATCTTAAAATCATACGTATTATGCTTATCTATAGACATTTTTGTATTTTCATCAAAAATTCAAGCATTTTCATTCAAAACTGTCGCATTTGATGAACTGGAACTGCTGACGATGATTTGAACGGAACCCTTCAACAATGCATAGTACACGTCGTTTGCTGATTTCGATTTCCTTCGACTGGGACTGGAACTGAATACCGAACCCGGTACCAGACTCGGACCAGGACCTAGACCTAAGTCCGAGTCCGAGGTTGAAAAGTCGGTTTTTTTCTATTAAAAATCAAGTTAATCTAATGCTTATTTTTTATTTATTTATTTTATTAATCTAATGCATTGATGCCATATTTATTATTTCTAACTCGAGTAAATAAAGTTAGTGGCCCAGTGGATGACATTATAAGGACAAAAGATGATTGACAAATAACTTCTAAACTATCAAACATTCCGGCTGCATGCCTGTGCAAATTGTGAACCACTTCTTTCTGCATGTTTACCTGATATATAGAGATGATATGTAGTAAATAAGGGATGATTCACAGTGTTTATGTCTTATCTTACAGTACCGGTCAAAAATTTAAGTTGGCACCACGATTTTGATACAAATTCGACTTTTTGGGCTATCATTTTTCCAGCATTTAAGTTGACACTAGTTTTCAGCTAATATTATTACTGATTATTTAGTTATTCCTTTTTATTTAACCGTTACTTTCGAACAGCTCGGACACCCGAGGCAGCTGTGACAGCTTTTGGCAGCCATGCCCACGCGATGTTCATACTAATATAATAATCATCAAAAAATTACAATTTCACTTGCCTACGAATACGAATTATTATCTGATCCGATGTATAAAATTGTTCAGAATTTAAGATAAATTAATATTAAATAGCTTTTGAATCAGTAACAATTATATAAGTAGAAAAAATATTTTACTGTAAACACTAAAAAAATTATCACTTGAAAGCCTATTTTGTATCGAAACTTAAACTTTTGGCCGGTACTGTATAGTCTTTATCGACAACTATAGCCGCACAAACGGTCAGCGGTCGACTCCCGCGCCGCCAGCATCCCGCTCGGTGCGGCCGTGAGGTCAGTTTCTTGAGGCATAAATAAACCTCAGCCCGCACTGTGTGGATAAAATATCTACCCAGTGCGTTGGAGGCTTATTTCGACCTCATACATTTTTTTTGTACTAATGAGTACGGCTTTGAAAAACATGAAGAAATGTATATTTGTCTTTATCGTACGCCTTATAAGTAAACGACGGCAGCTCCCGCACTATAGAGAAAACATGAACTTTTAGCCCCGCACCAGCGTTTAGTCGAGCTTGGGGCGGATTTACCTCAAGCCGCAGTGAACGTGTTAAATACAGGCCCCTAATATGTTACAAGTTGTATAGGTGCCTACATTTTTAATCGTCTGTTCAAAAACTGCTTAATACCTATTTATTTTACTACTAATTTTTATTTAAGACGTTTCTACTTCCTTCCTACGAAATTCCTTCTGTAATTTGACGCACCGTCCTGTCTACATAGTACCCCACCTACGTTTATCCGCTGCCCTGCGGCCGGCCGCGCATTTATGACGTCAGCGCCGCTCCGATTTATTTTAACAATAACCATTTCGAAAATTGTAGGAAATGCTTAGAGTATACATTTTTTTGGTATTGGGCCACAACTAATTATTGACAAGAGGTACATTAAAAAAATAAAATGTAGAATTAATGCGCCTGCACGTAAATCAGTTAAAACTGTAAAAAAAATAGTTAGCATTGAGTCACTGACGTAATTTTTTCTTTGGATGAGTATAATAATTGTCGGGTCATTACAGTAAAAAATCACCATTTGTTTAATTTCTGTTTGATTGTTATGAATTTTAAAAATAATTTCATTTTTTCTGACTATATCTACGATTATTCAGTGGTGACTTTTTAAAATATTGTCTTAAATATTCAGTTAGGCCCCTCGGATAATAAATCCCTACTGTAGGATTTATTGTTTCTTTTTATTAAACAATTAAATATTAATATTGATTTTATGAAAAAACCTCCACACATTTATCAGGGATAATTAGATTCATATATTCACAAAACGATGTTTTATCATATTCCTGAAATAATTATACTGTAGGATTTAATGTAATTTTCTCGAACAAGTTAAAGTTTAGCTCCCGGACTACACATGCACTTTTAATTTGTATAGTAAGGGTAAATAAGATCTATCTAGTCTATTTAATTCGTATAAAGCTACAAGTCAATTTCGTCCTCATGGTAAGAGACAAAGTGGGACATTTTTTACGAAAATGCTGACATATGATCTTTTAAAACGTCTAATAATAATATGTTTAACACAGAGCAATAATTAATAGGTATCGTACTAATCCTAGTTATCTTTAACAGGAAACAAGCAATAAAACAAAAGAAGAAGGCCAAGCTAGAGAAGCGGAGAGCTAAGCAAGAGATCAGTATGAAGACGGACCTGCGGCAGCTGGAGCTGCAGGGCAAGCAGGAGGCGCTCGAGCGGCTGCTCGCAGCTCATCTGCAGCTGCTGTGCTCGCTCAACATGGTGCAGGAGGTAACTATATATATACAAGCTAGAGAGGAGAGCTAAGCGAGAGATCAGTATGAAGGACCTGCGGCAGCTACAGCTGCTGTGCTCGCTCAACATGGTGCAGGAGGTAACTATATATATACAAGCTAGAGAGGAGAGCTAAGCGAGAGATCAGTATGAAGGACCTGCGGCAGCTGCAGCTGCTGTGCTCGCTCAACATGGTGCAGGAGGTAACTATATATATACAAGCTAGAGAGGAGAGCTAAGCGAGAGATCAGTATGAAGGACCTGCGGCAGCTACAGCTGCTGTGCTCGCTCAACATGGTGCAGGAGGTAACTATATATATACAAGCTAGAGAGGAGAGCTAAGCGAGAGATCAGTATGAAGGACCTGCGGCAGCTACAGCTGCTCTGCTCGCTCAACATGGTGCAGGAGGTAACTATATATATACAAGCTAGAGAGGAGAGCTAAGCGAGAGATCAGTATGAAGGACCTGCGGCAGCTACAGCTGCTGTGCTCGCTCAACATGGTGCAGGAGGTAACTATATATATACAAGCTAGAGAGGAGAGCTAAGCGAGAGATCAGTATGAAGGACCTGCGGCAGCTACAGCTGCTGTGCTCGCTCAACATGGTGCAGGAGGTAACTATATATATACAAGCTAGAGAGGAGAGCTAAGCGAGAGATCAGTATGAAGGACCTGCGGCAGCTACAGCTGCTGTGCTCGCTCAACATGGTGCAGGAGGTAACTATATATATACAAGCTAGAGAGGAGAGCTAAGCGAGAGATCAGTATGAAGGACCTGCGGCAGCTACAGCTGCTGTGCTCGCTCAACATGGTGCAGGAGGTAACTATATATATACAAGCTAGAGAGGAGAGCTAAGCGAGAGATCAGTATGAAGGACCTGCGGCAGCTACAGCTGCTGTGCTCGCTCAACATGGTGCAGGAGGTAACTATATATATACAAGCTAGAGAGGAGAGCTAAGCGAGAGATCAGTATGAAGGACCTGCGGCAGCTACAGCTGCTCTGCTCGCTCAACATGGTGCAGGAGGTAACTATATATATACAAGCTAGAGAGGAGAGCTAAGCGAGAGATCAGTATGAAGGACCTGCGGCAGCTACAGCTGCTGTGCTCGCTCAACATGGTGCAGGAGGTAACTATATATATACAAGCTAGAGAGGAGAGCTAAGCGAGAGATCAGTATGAAGGACCTGCGGCAGCTACAGCTGCTGTGCTCGCTCAACATGGTGCAGGAGGTAACTATATATATACAAGCTAGAGAGGAGAGCTAAGCGAGAGATCAGTATGAAGGACCTGCGGCAGCTACAGCTGCTGTGCTCGCTCAACATGGTGCAGGAGGTAACTATATATATACAAGCTAGAGAGGAGAGCTAAGCGAGAGATCAGTATGAAGGACCTGCGGCAGCTACAGCTGCTGTGCTCGCTCAACATGGTGCAGGAGGTAACTATATATATACAAGCTAGAGAGGAGAGCTAAGCGAGAGATCAGTATGAAGGACCTGCGGCAGCTACAGCTGCTGTGCTCGCTCAACATGGTGCAGGAGGTAACTATATATATACAAGCTAGAGAGGAGAGCTAAGCGAGAGATCAGTATGAAGGACCTGCGGCAGCTGGAGCTGCAGGGCAAGCGGATTGGCGATCGCAGTAATGTGTCTACTATGATGACGCTGCTGCCCATCATCAATCTTTTATCAAATAGTGGTCAGCGACACTTCAATCCCTTAGTCGACTCTTACGACACCCGCAGGAGGAGTTGGGGTGGGGTGGTGGCAATAGTTATTTATTATACAAGGGGGCAAAGTTGTTGTTTAACTGTCGTGCCAATATTGAGACCTGAGCTAGCGAAAGATTCCAAAATTGAGCCACGAGCGTAGCGAGTGGTTCAAATACTGGAATCTTGAGCATTGCGAAGGTCTCAAGGCACGAGAGTTGAACAAACTTTGCCGCCAAGTGTAATACAACTTTTTTCCCCTCACTATCGCGAGGAAATATGATTACAAATCTCATCCAAATGTAAATTAACTTAAAGAAACCATTTAAAACTCAATGTCGAAACGTATCGTAGAATAGAGTTATCTCTGGAAATTAAATATAGCCAATGGCTTACAAAGTCACCCATGAGAACGACCAATTTAACATGTGAGCTCCGATTGCGCATGTTTACTACGGTCATACAGATCCACTTATACTAGGCAGTAGGGGGCTATAGGAATTAGAGCAATGTCAAATTACTTTATTCACAAGTGTGTAAAAAGCCTTTTTACCCGCTCGTATTAAACGATAAACGAGCGCTTTACGAGCTAGTGAGGGGAAAATGTATTCTTACTGCCGTCACCACACGGCACAATCTTATTATCTACTGTGAAATAGATTCGGCTGACACACTAATACACATAGGTAAAAAATTAACCTGATTCTTCCAGTTCTGGACATGCTCATTATTCTGATTTGAATGAGCTCAAACAAGCAGGGATCGAAACCGCAGAAGATTTTAAAAAACCTCGAAATAGCCCAATGTTTTATACTCTTTATGTAGTACTCAATACTTTATATAATTAACAACATCGTATTTTTAAATTACTCCATTAGCAAAGAATGTATGTACCGAAGAACGAAAACGAAAGAAACGAGAAAAAACCGGTAATCGATCCCTGCAAGCAAGTCCACATCTGGACGAATCAAGTGTCGGCGTTTTATTATAAAAAAATCTCATAATCGTATATGTACATGATGGCTAATGAGAATGGATTTGCTAGGGAGGTGCTTGTGGTTATTTTTTCCTATTATATTGGAGAGTAGTTGCGATTATTTTTCTTGAGGGAGTGATATTTTTTTTTATGAATTGAATTTCTGATGTATGCATTGTGGATGTTTTGTATCACTTAATTAACCACATGATAAAAGTTCATTGACTTGATGTCACACTAATTACGCGAATAATAATACTACATATACAATACGGCCGAATGTCTGGTATGTTATTCAATCTAAGCTGAGAGATAAGATGTCTGACCTACTATTATTTAGCACGAGAATCTCAACGCTAAAAGAGTAAGAGATAAGATAAACGAAATGTATAAGGTATAAAATCAGATTTTAATATTTTTTTTATTTTGCCTGATTTGTAACGGGGTGGCAATGTTTTACACACTGTTTGAAACATATAGTTGAATTTATTTTATGTCTCACTGACCTAATGTGGCGATTGAAATTCCGGAATTATTTGCATACAATAATACCGGTACTCTATTTTAGAATTTCAAATTTTAAGGTATTTTTTTGGATTTTATACGGCAAATCGGATGAATCAATGTACAGTTACCTAATGATATAGTTTTCTCATCCTCTTGCCTATGACTTTATCTTCAACTGTACTTACCCAAAAACCATTATATAAAACTAAGGAAAAAATGCGAATACTAGTACCAACCAAGAAGTGATTTTCACTATAATGTGTTTTTGCAGGCTCGAAAGGTTCTACAGTATTACAGGCAGAGGGGGGCTAAAGTGCCAGACCATCCCAAAATCACAGACATCAAAGTATATAACACACTTCTACATGGATATGCGTTTATGGTAATGTATTAATAATTTATTTAAAACTAAATTGTATAAGAAAATTAAATAAGTTATTTCAAATAACACACTGGCATAAACACATTTACTACGTCATAAATTAACCTCCTTATTCGTAAGTGTCTCCTAACTTACCAAAAAGTATAATTCGATTTTATCGTTATAAGATCGAAAGGGACAAACTAATTGTCGCCTTGCTAAGTTAGGATACGTTTATGAACAAGGGGGTAAAACTTAAAGCAGGCCACAGACAATCAGTTTTAACTGTTCAGTCAAACTGTTCAGTTAAAAATAATCTAATGAAATTTTGATTAGATCTTCAATTCAACTGCAGTTTGATTTGCCTACACTCGTAAGTTTTAACTGACCAGTTTGACTGAACAGTTAAAACTGAGCAGTTATAACTGGTCGTCTGTGGCCCGCTTAAGGCAAACATAAAATACTAAACCTAAATCGCCACTTTTGTATTCATCAACTTTTTGTTGACGAAAAACAAGAAATTCGAAACGAGTGGCGATGTTTTAAAACACGACCGATAGGGAGTGTTTTAATACGACACGAGTTACGAATTTCGTTTTTGCACATGTCTCGTACGACGTTTTTTAGTACCTACAGATGGCCCTCCGAAGTTTTGAACCTGACGTAAAATGACCCACTTCTCGCACTAGAGCCTAAAAAGTACACCATTTGTACTAAAAAATATATTTTAGCAATTAATTATTATTTAATTTATTTGTTTATTTAATACCCAAGATTTTTCAACAATTTTGTGGAATGTATTTGGTAAATTCAAATTACAACATTTACAACTTTGTCGGATTTAAGTATTCAAATTATACATGTGTTGTAGGGCTTCCTGGACCAAACCAAAGACTTGCTAACATCAATGGCGACGGACGGCATAGCGCCGAACGCACAAACTTACGCGGCCACCTTCGAATGTATAGAGAGAAGTAACGTCAAAGACAAGGAACCTGTCTTGCAGCACTACTATGCGGAAATGCAGGAAAAAGTGAGTATCGACCTGTCAACTAACATCCAACACGGACCATAACCAACATGCTCTTTATTTGCGCTGCTATAAGGGTCACTAATCTTACTTACTGATAAGCTGGTTGGCTAGACTATTCGTAACATCATCTAGCGCTTTTATACTACTGAAATGATAGTACAGAATACATATTAGTGCAAGTACAGAAAACCATCTCCAAAAATCCGTTTAACGAAATAATGACTCATGCTGTGATGCGATACTATTAATTTGATATTCCCACCGCGCAACGCTAAATACCTACGCGAAATGTCACGTAGAAGTGCGCTCTCTTTCTTTTGTGAAGGAATGAAGTTGCTTCCTTTTAAAACAATAATATAATCTTTATATTTAATAACTACCTTTTTATATTGCTTTTTTTATTATTCATTGTTATAATCAATTCTCTGACAGCGGTCGAATTAGTACGTAGATATTCGACGAACAACATTCGCGAGTGCGCGACGTGTGTCACCGCTCGCCTTGAGGCCCTACTGATGGCCTTCTGCGGGGGGCTCTGGTAGTTCGAACCCACACGCGCTAGTTGGACACAGATAGGCCTGATGATAGTGATGATAGTATTCCAATAAGTACTGTTTTCTTCCAGGGCATAACTCTAAACGACCTGCTCGACAAAACCCAATTCGTCCATAACCAACGAGAGCTAGTCTTCCGCGCCGTTCGCCGCCTCAACCCCTCCTTCATCCCCACCTACACCCCCCCAGCCCTCGACTACGACTGCCCCCTCATGGACAAACTCGCACTGGGCTCGACACACAACCGGCGCGGGTTGTTGACCTCGCCGGCTGAGGGGTTGATGACCTTGGAGGAGATGAAAAAGCGGGGACGGAGGCAGCTGGAGATTGAGATGAAGGGCGATATTGAGGTGGAGAATATTGATGTTAAGGATGACGCGTCGCCGACTGTCAAGTTGTATGTAAGTAGAAATAGTACATTACGACATTTTACGACACAAGTGCGAAAACACTCAAGAAACGAATACCATATTTGTTAAACTCTTTGCCCGCGGACATTGTCAGTACGCCTAAAAAAGCGGCTTTCAAAAAACAACTAAAAAAGCATTTCTTCGACGTCCTATAAAATAGTTCAACAGACTTTATGGGACGCCGAAGTAATACACATAAGACAACTAAACGGAGAAATGTAGATATATATTTTGTATCAGTATTATTTGTGTAATAGGTTGAGACTGAAGTGCCTTCACAGTCAAACTATATAAAATAGTTTTGTGAAGCTATGTACAATAACTATTTGTATCCTTATTGTGTAATAAATAAATATAAATAAAAAAATAAAATAAAACATGAAATTCGAAACGAGTGGCGATGTTTTAAAACACGACCGATAGGGAGTGTCTTAAATCGACACGAGTTACGAATTTCGTTTTGCACGTGTCTCGTACGACGTTTTTTAGTACAGATGGCCCTCCGAAGTGTTGGACCTGACGTAAAATGACCCACTTCTCGCACTAGAGCCTAAAAAGTACACCGTCTGTACTAAAAAGTATAATTTTATTTTGGGTTGGTCTAATTATACTGATTAACCTTTTGACTACCGTGATTTTTTTATCGAGCGTGCCATTAGCGTTGAAAATTTTCTGAAAGAAATAATTAAAGTTTCTACATAAATTATCAACTCTAAATCAATGATAATTAGCTCTAAATATCACTTACAACAGGCGAATGCGATTTCATCGAAAAATAGTCAATTGAAATAGAACGCTTGGGAACGTTTCTGGGCGTTTCGTGTCGTTCGGGTTCTTAGCACCGCCGGTGTTAAGGATATGTGTACACGTGTCCGCGGGTAACACGGATACCGGCAGCCCGAATACAGGGCTACTTTTTCACCAGTACAATAAATTAACATACGTGATAGTAGCCCAATATACAAAATACTAGCATTTTTTGTTACTACCATACTAATGTTCGAACTTATCCGCAAATTTAACAAGAACTGTGGACGTATTACGCATCTATCGACGTGCATAACTAGCAAAACGCACGGACTCTCAACTGTTTGTTTAAAATGTCATCGCGAGCGGGTTGGATCACCCCTTCCCGCCGCCTTCGTCATACCGCACCGTTGACGCCTTGTAATTAGTGCCCCCATTATGTTACATTTGCTTGAAGGATAAATTAAAAAAAAATATTTTATCTACTCCCGTACTGTTATTTGTCATTTATATGGTCGTGAACACACCATTAAGCCCCTACCTTACAGATGTCAAGATAAGTCTATATTGTCTATTCCCTATAAACGCATTCGGGTTTACACGCAGTGCGTTTTTTGCATTTTAAGACACCTCGTGTATACAAGACTTATGAAATACAAGGCTGCCAGCCTCATTTATAAAAAAAATCTGATGAATAGAGTAGCTATAGAGGAGCTTTCTTTTTTAATTTTAACGTCTCCCGCCCGACCTTGATGATTAAAAAAATTGTGTTTGAGTAAGAATATTTCTAAAATTAAGGTCGTAAATTTAATAAATGTGTGGTCGTAGAAAAAGTATTGTTTGCAACATTGTTTAACTGCCAACCCACGCCACTCACCTTTTTTGACCTCTCTTAAACAAGGGTTGCATAAAATACTATAAACAAAGTGTTAATATTATTTGATAAATGTGATCTATTATCGATACCAATGATATGGTAAAATTGATTGTACCGGTTAAAAAGTAACCCTATATAGACAAGTCTTATATCCAGCATCTCTCAAAATGAGTGAACAAACGACAATCTGCTGGTGCTGAACTTGTGCTGGTGGTAGGACCTTGTGCAGGGTCCGCCCGGATAGCTACCACCGTCTTACCTGTTAACCTGCCGCTAAATAGCAGTGTTTGCACCATGATGTCCTCTCCTGCCTTATTATGTTACTTTTGGTTAATGTTAATGTACCTATCATGTATTCTGGTTGCCCTGAAAACCAGCGCCATGCTGAGTGGCATCCATTTTGGTATTGTTTTTAGTTTAAGATGTATTTTAATTTAAGTTTATCTTTTTACACCAAATAAATTAATTATATTCTAATATATTCTGTGTTTCGGTTTGTTTGGGGGTAAGATAGCCGATATAATTACTGGCATAGGTAGAGGCTTCTAATTCCTCAGGGTAGGCAGCGCATTTTTTGGTCACTATGTCCATGGGCCTAAGTTCCTGCTTTCCATCATCTGGTGGGCTGAGAGCTCAGTTGTCTACCTTCGTCACATAAAAAAAACACTGATTTATTAATGTGCTACGTTTTTTATTCAGCGAGAAAAGCTCCAAGCGATGGAAGCAGAATGTTTCGGTTTGTTTGGGTGTAAGATAGCCAATGTAATTACTGGCATAGGTAGAGGCTACTAAGTCCTCAGGGTAGACAGCGCATAGGCGATTTTTCGGTCAGAGCTCAGTTGTCTACCTTCGTCACATAAAAAAAAAAATTAATGTGCTACGTTTTTTATTCAGCGAGAAAAGCTCCAAGCGACGGAATCAGAATGGCGCGCAGTAGTCCGCGAGTCGTTCGAGCGCAACCTCGGCACCCTGCGGTCGCAGAGCCACGCCTCCCACTCGGCCATCGCGCTCTACCCGTACCTGCGGGTGCTAGAGGTGCGTATATAATACACATCATAAACAAACTCTATGCGACGCAATCATATTGTAGAGAAGCTCCAGGCGACGGCAACAGAATGGCGCGCGGTAAATGAATTACCGAGAATTTGGAATTGCATATGCAGTGGTATATGTAGTGTGTTTCAATGTATTGTGTTTTCTTGACTTTTATACTGTAATCATTTGACTAATAGTAAATCTATTGCTCTGCTTGTAGGCGAGTATTTAAAACTAGATTCGGTTTAGCCAATAGACTGACAATAGACAACATCCATGCGGTTTATATAGAGTCGCCGTCATCGAAAGCGATGAGGCGGACCATATAATAGTAAACTTAATTGCAAAGTCATAAGGTCCATTTTAAGAGTGTTACTTTAAGTAACGCTACTGAAAATGCAATTCTAAGCTCTCGTATATTGATTTAAACTTTCACGATTATCATTATCACTCATATTTTAAAGACAAACGGGTCATGCCCGAAACGTCCTGGATATAAGTAAACGTAAGTTTACGCGATTAAGACCCGTTTACCTTTAAAAATTCTAAGTTCTCGTGTTGGAAAAATATACCTGCGGATGCTAGACGTGCGTATTATGAATACTATTTTAGCCCTTTTTTAAACGTACGAGCGTGACCCGTATGCCGAAACCTCAAGGGTGACTGACACAAATTGATTTATTATAATTGATTTTAATTATTTATTTAAATATAGAGTTCATCTAAAATCAACCAATAATGTAGACGATTGTTATTTGTACATGTAACCTATACAGTACCTCCAACAATTAGTATAATAAGCCTCAAGTCTGATGAATCTGAACTATCTGAAGGGTACTGTGTCAGCTAATTTTATAAAATTCATGTCTCTTATGTGGCTCTATTGTGGTGTCTGTACGCAAAATATAATTAGATCACAGAATTAGATTTGGATAGAAGAAACAAGTTCATTCATTTCTATGGCGGCCGAGCGTGTCAGATTTTGTACTGAAGTTGTTACTTGCCTACAATGACATTAAATAATAAATGGACGCACAGAGCCAAACAAAAAACCAAGAAAAGTGGCACTAAAAGTCATTTCTATCATGTTTCAGTTGAAGCTAATAACGCTCACTTACAATAAACTATAATAAAAAAAAACTCAAAGAATAAAAAACTTTGTGAAGTGAGCAATAAGTGTCAAATTTGCGAACAACACCGCAAAATAGTAGAAACTTTTTATGTTTAAGGAATAATGATGCTATACCGTAAGGTGACCAAATGTCAACTGTCAGAACTGAATAGCGGAGCAAAAGGACCGCAATATTTACTTCTGCAGCCCATTTTTTGGGGCCATTTTTTTGAGCTGTCGGGGGATCCACTTATATATTCTAAATCAATGCTTGCCTATGATTTTAAATATATCTCAGGCCCTTGAGTATTCATATTTTTTTGTGTTGTTGCAATTAATATTACTTAAGGAGGCATTATTAATGTTTTTGTTCTTCAACTTACAAAATTTGACGCCCGAAAGCTGCAAGCTGCGATTACAGACGGACAACTCAGTGGATTTCACTGAGTTCATTTGACACGCTAAGTAGATATTGCTTGATCTATGGTATATTTGACATCTGTGATCTCAACAGACTGACCAGTTCGTGGAGCTGATAATGGGAGAGATCAACAAGCTGGTGGACGGCAGTGAGACCTACAGTCCCACGCTGAAGCTGCTCCAGCGCGATCTTGGCACGCAGGTCTACCACAAGTGGGTATCAGTTATCTTACCAGCTATATCTGCCTAAGGTTATATAGGCCCTTTTGGTTAGACCAGTTGCCTTATGCTTTCTTTGTCGCGTCACTTTTGGCCTACGAACAAATAAGACATGGAAGCCGCACGCCATACTATATTGCCTTTCAAACGGTCCTGAATTTTAGTTGATAAGTGTCACCCCCTCTTCAATGCATCACTGAAATGAATTTCAATATCAACCTATAAAAACTTAAACCGCCATTTAAAAATAGTTGTGATTGGTCCGTCAAAGTTTTGATTGGCTATATTCTATAAACATTTGTCAAAGATTTTGCGCCGAAATATGCGTGGTGTTAAGAAAAGCGCTATGTTCTGCCTTTCTTGGCACAATTGAACAATCGGTTTTGGAGGCATTCTTGAGCTGGCGTTAATCGTCTCTGATGACCAGAGATCGGATTTTTGTGCGACATCTCATACTAAATGTCATCAAAATGACGTAAGTCACTAAGAATGTCGCAAATCCATCCGTTCTCTGATGAATGATGACATAGACGTCTAACGCCAGCTATAATATGGTCCATTTATAATATGGTCGCAGTGAATAAGCGATTTCGTCCAGTAAATATATCAGATAGGGGTAGCTCTTAACTATGTAACTGCCTTTGACAAGTTGCTTCCAGTTTGAAAGCCCTAACTTATAATTAAAATAATAATCTACAAATTAAAGTTTATTTATTTTTTCCAGATACCAAGTGGAACAATACCGCAAGAACGGAGTCCTAGCAAAAATCTCCAAGATCTACGACAAATACTGCGAATGGTACATGGACCGCAGTACATTGGGCACAGATGTCCCACTCAACAGCAGGCAGGCGTGGCTCACGCTGGTGCATAGGAACAGAGAGGGCGCTAGTTTGGTTAGTATATCATCATCATCATCAGCCTATGTTAGTCCACTGCTGGACGTAGGCCTCTCCTATTAACTATGCATATAAACGCATTAGGAGGCAAATGCCCATAATCGCCACGCTGGGCAAGCGGATTGGCGGTCGCAGTAATGTGTCCACTATGATGACGCTGCTGCCCATCATCATTGATTTCATTAAATAGTGGTCAGTGACACTTTAATCCCTTAGTCGGCTCTTACGACACCCGCAGGAGGAGTTGGGGTGGTGACAAATGTATTCTTACTGCCGTCACCACACGGCTAGTATATAAAATATAATATGGTTAGTATATAAAATATAATAATTGTCATGGGATTCATGGGACTTGAATATATCAACATAGTCCCACGGTAAGGTATCTACTTGCAGAGGCTTATGTTGGGTGGTGGAATCGGATACCGGTATTTTATCCGTACAAAATAACGGTTCTTTCTTTCGTTCTTCGGTATATTAATAAATTGTTAATGGAGTATTTAAATAAAGATGTTATTAATAAAATAAAATATTGAGTACTACATAAAGAGTATAAAATAATATTATGGTGAAAATAATATGGTGGGCCTTTTCCTCGGATAGATACTTAAATACAAACATTATAGTAGTCCACAGCTGGGGCCTATTTCTCAAAAGCTTGTAACTTCTACTTGTATTACAAGTTACAAGCTTTTGAGAAACGGGCCCTGGACTTACAATTTTAACAAAAACCTATACTCATATAACCTAGAAATATTGATACTCGAGTAACGACATAGCGTCGGGGATAGTGCAATTCAATTAGAGTGAATTTGAGTGTCAATTGTTTGATATTTGAACTCTAACTGCTTTAGTAGTTACGCGGTATTGATATCCCCGACGATAGGATAGTTTAAAATCGCCTGTGTCACCAGCTAGTTTATAATTGAACTGTCGTTGTACAGGACATGGAGGAGACTCCGTGGCCGATGGAGATGCGGCAGAACATCGGCAAGTTCCTCTATAACATCATCATAAACGACGTCAAGATAGATGTCAACATGTTCAAGCCGAAGGCCAAGCAGTAAGTCAAACTATTATTTTTATTGTAAGCCTATTAATATGCATTTTTGAATCGTCTGACACAACAGCAAGAAAAAAAACTACTACCTGTTCTAATCCTACACCACAGACCTGAGAAGAACCAGTAAGAAACTCAGTGAGACTTGTTTTTTCAGAACAGTGTAATAATACATCTTATAAATAATAATAAGTAAATAAAATAAATAACCGCCTTTTTTACGCGCTAGTGCGAGAAGTGGTTCATTTTACGTCAGGTCCAAAACTTCGGAGGGCCATCTGCCATCTGTATTAAAAACGTCGTACGAGACACGTGCAAAAAGGAAATTCGTTACTCGTGTCGATTTAAAACACTCCTTTTGGTCGTGTTTTAAAACATCGCCACTCGTTTCGAATTTCATGTTTTTCGCACTTGTGTCGTAATGTACTATTATTATACTAGCACACAATATGCCTCTATATGTATACTACTAGAGATGTAAAGGTCTTTAGTTGTCAGTCGTTTATAATTATTGTAATCTAACCCCTTATTAACAAAGCGCCTAAACTCAATTCTCTCCTAAATCCTGTCTCCTAAATTAACAAAGCGCTAAGTATTGTCTGTCCCATTCGGCCTTATGGACATATTGATAAGACTGAAAGAAACAAACAATACTTGTAAGAGTACTTGCTAACTCTCACATTTACTTGATAGACTTGTTTATAGTATTTTTGAACACGAAAGACAATTTTATGAGATAAAATTGATTTATTTAACTTGATAGGTGTGCACACTTATAGAATAGCGAACGTGATTAATTTGATGATAATAATGAATAATTAATAGGCTGGTTGCGAAACTTTATACAAACATAACGCTGATGGTGTAAATGAATGTTTAGATGAATGTGCAATTCACTTGTACATATTCCGGGGGCGAAAGGAATGAGATGAAGATGCTGCGTAAAACTTGATAAAGAAAAAATGCAATTATTTATATTAATTGAAAGCGACTACTCTAAACGTGGGTGAAGTGGCTTTATCTATTCGCGAAGGATTTTCTTGTTCGTGGTCCTCGACGCCAGTTTGGTGGCTGCAGCTGGCTGCGGCGGAGCGCGGGGTCGCGCGGGGCGGGGGCAGCGTGGAGACTGGGAACTCCTCGACGACTTGTGGCGGCGGTACTCTCCATTGAAGTCTTCTCATTGTGATACACAATGCAGTCAATCCAAATCCTCCGAGGATCACGTATATCATAGCGTAGTGATGAATATCGTGATACGACATGTTCTCGGAGACAACTTCAGTGTTCTTCAATTGCTCGATTCTCTCGCCTAGCTTCTTAGTGTCCAGGTCCAGGAGTCGAGATTTATTTGCCTCTTGAAGGTGAGGAATAGTGATGTTGATGACGTGATTGATTGACGCCATGACCGGGTTATATAAGTCCGGTTTCAGTTTAATTTCCGACCAGTGAGGTTTATGCGGAAACACGGTGAAATTATCTGTCTTGATAATACAGCCGTGACCTATATTAATAAGGCCGGCATTCGTCAGCTGATGTGCGGTTACTTGATCCGCGCATGGTGTTCGAACTTGACACTGCTCACAACAAAAGTATATATAGGTATTTAATGCATTACTTTCGATCCAATGATTCATGCATGTTGTTGTGATAGTTTTGCATCCCGATTGGTCGCTTTCGCAAAAACTGTTGTCGCCCTTAAGCTGGAAGACAGGTTTTTTGATGTAGCAAAAATATGATTCCAAAGATATGATACAGCCTCTGACGTCATTTTCCGAAATGGGGATATACGTATCTTTTTTCATGTTTATAGATACATAATCCGATATAGGTATTATAGCAGTTATCTTGCTTTCAGCTTTGTACGGTATTGGAATAATCTTCAGCAGTTCGAAAATATCTCTACTGATGAGAGGAAGTCTTATCTCAAAAATAAGTACGTTCTCCATCATTCTTGTTTTCAATTTAAGGAGATCGTATATCTTGTGCAGATCTGAGTGTAAGTCGTTGATTGGCAGCGAGACGTCTCTTGGCAGGGTGCTTGCTATATTGCTTAGTTCCGTAATAAGTTGTTCCGGAGTTAGCAGGTGTAGATTGAAACGTCCATGATAAATGTCTGTGATGGTGTCTAATAACACGTTCTGCATTTCTTTTAAATTATAGAGCATATTACTTGCTATGGTGGCTCCTAAGTTGAAGTCGTTTATGATGTTGGTAGTTTCAACCTTTTGTTGGAGAGTCTTGAAGGCTTCTTCCAAACTGTTTATATGTCGGTGGATTTTGTGCTGTTGGTTCATAGTGTCTTCGGTACGCTTTAACAAGTTATATTCCGCTTCGACGATGGACGTTTGATTTTTCCAAAGCGAAGCCATATGCTTTGCGTTGTCTCGTAAAAGTGTAATATCCCTCTGATACTGTTCGGCGAACCTTTCGTCCAGAACGCCGAATAGGCTATTAGCGACGTAACCGACATCGTTGATAAGGCCGCGTTTATATCGCAGTGACGTAAGTCGCGTGCTCGAATGCTGACTGAGTAACATGTGGTTGTAGTACTCAAGTTCGGACAATCCATGACGTAGTTGTAATGACATTATATCACAATGGACTTGTGTTTTGATTGTTTCGCATGTGTCCTTTAGAAATCTCGTATATTTTTGGTATGCGGTGGTTGCTTCCCAATACGGTTCCATGTTATAATAGATAATGAGTTTCCATTCATCTCGAATTAGCATCATGTCTGCTAATTTATCGAAATATAGTCCTTGTGTCTTGCGAAATGGTGTTATGTTTACATCGCACTGCCCGGGTGATACGCATGTTAGAAATAATAACAGTGCGGCGAACATTGACGATAGCGTAACCTTGGCCTTGTTTGCGCTAGGTTTTCGGGAGCTTCTTGTTGAGCTTTCTTTATTGCTTTCCTGATGCTGATGTAATGGATCGATCTTAGGAAGTTCTTCTTCCGTGTGTTCCGACAGGAGGGAGAGTTTAAGCACTGGTCGTTTTAGGGTTCCGTTCTGCGTTTTTAGGGTGACAACCCTTACGTATCCGTCTTGTCCCGGATGTAACTCTATGACTCTGCCCATTGCCCACTTGCCGGGCGGCAGGTTATCATCATGTATGATCACGACGTCATTAACGCTGATGTTAGGCAACGGTCTCTTCCACTTGCTTCTTGCGTTCAACAGTGCTAGGTACTCAGATCGCCATCTCTTCCACAGATCTTGTGTTATTTTCTGAGTGAGTTGCCACCTTGTGCGCAAGTCTCGTTCTGTTTCTATTAATGTCAGTGTTGGCCCACTGCTCAGAAAGTGAGAAGGAGTCAAATAGTTAATATCATCGGGATCCTCTGATATAGCGCACAAGGGTCTTGAATTAAGGCAACCTTCAACTGCAGCCAGTAAGGTACTGAATTCCTCATAGGTGAGCCTTTGCTCGCCGATGACTCGTTTTAGGTGAAATTTGAAAGCTTTAACGCTACTTTCCCACAAGCCTCCTGCTGTTGGCCATGCGGGAGCGTTGAAATGCCAGGTGATTTCCATGTTTAATACGGCATCCATGACTTCTTGATTCATGATGCTTTGGATCTGAAGATATTCTTCTTGAAGAATTCTGCTGGCTTTGACGAAGTTTCGGCCATTGTCGCTATACATGTGTAGCGGAGCTCCTCTGCGAGCTGCCATTCGCCGCAACGCCGCGATGAAGGCGGACGCTGTCATGTCAGATACCAGCTCCAGATGGACGGCTTTAGTAGCCATGCAGACAAATACACAAACGTATCCTTTAGTGGTCTTGATACCTCGACCCTTGTTGGCCTTCACAAACACATGACCAGTGAAGTCCACGCCAGTGTGGGCAAAGGGTCGTGATGGGTTGATTCTTGCTGCTGGTAGGTCACCCATTATTTGATGTTGCAGGTTGGCTTTTTGTTTCTTGCAGGTCACGCATTTTCGAATAAATTGCTTGGTTCCGCTATTGCCTCCGATTATCCAGTATTTATTTCTAATGAAATTTAGGGTTGAACGGGCACCGCCGTGAAGAACCATTTTATGGGCGTGGTCCATGATGAGGTCGGTTAACCGATGCTTATGTGGTAAAATTATCGGATGCTTCATATCCACGAATTAATAAACTAGTGGATGTGAAATGCTAGCTTTTTAGTATGAAAACCGGTGTCGTCAAACTCACACAATCCCATTTTACGTAGATACATGCATACAATTACAAAATGTTTTTAATTGGTAGCAGTTTTCCATACCCATAAGGTAACAACCAGTTATCATTCCCACAATGAAATTCATCTGTATATTGTTTTAGTCAGGGTCTAAATTAGAATGTTCAAGTTATGCATCTTGCGTCTTTTTCTTTCTCTCACAAAGTCTTCTAATACAGCTACGTAATACAGCTACTCCAAACAAGGTGGCGCTACTGTATTGAAATGAGCGAGTAATGGGCTAAAAAACCAGTTTATATAACATCTACGATTACGCAGAAATAATTACGAATCCTAGGTCACGTTACACTGGTGATACGAGATCTCTACTCGCCTGTGAGTAGCCGACAAATAAGAATAGGACTACATGGACTGGACAACCCCAAACACAAAAGGTCGTAAGTGACTGTATATCCTTATCTTGTTACGACTTTTTGTTATTTTCCATAGGGCAATACGTATACATTATCGATATTTAAATAGTATTGATATTTCATTAGCGTTAAAGGCGGGAAATTTGAAAATTTTGATTGGCTGTTCGATTTTTTAACGGTTTCTACTGACTAGCAAATAATAATAAAGTAAAAGTTTGTCAACCGACTTCATAAAGAGGTTCTCAATTCGTCTGTTAGTTTTTTTTGTATGTGTATTACGCGATTACCCGGTCAATGTGTCCTTTGTTCAAAAGTGTATACTCGCGAGGTGGTCCTATTGGATTTTGGTTCTGATCTAATGATGGGATCCTTGCGGAATTGAGGGAACTCCTCAATTTCGAAACGCACTTGTATGGTGATTTCGGTGTTTTTTTCAGAACCTTGAGTAGTTCCATGAGAAAGCCACAATTTAGGACAAGTGGACCTGGTAGTGGAAAACCAGAGATGGCATAAGAGGAAGTGCTCTATTATTCGCAGTTCTGTCAACCAATTTGAAAATATTCTTCATTTATTTTTGAGAATAAACCTCCACTGCAGTCTCCTTTCATTTTAATCTGATCTAATGATGGAATACATGACGAACTGAGGGAACTCCTCAAATTTGAATGGCACATTGATGGAGATTTGAGGGGTTTCTTCAGTACCTAACTGGAGCATTTTCTCGCGGAAACTGCTATTTTGGACAAGTGGACCTAAGGATGAAGACCAGGAAAGGCTTAAGTGGAACTACTTTGTAACTTGCAGTTCTGTTAACTCTCTTTTATGTAATTGGAGGCAAACGAGCAGACGTATCACTTGATCGTAAGCGATTACCGTCCCGTCCGTACTTACAAGCGGCACATACATATACAATCAATATAAATAGTAGTAGCAATTAATATAAATAGTAAATAGCAGTAGTAATCAAACAAAAAACAGGTGACCAGATGGTAAATTTAATAAAACTTTTAATAATTATTCTTGTTTAACATTTCAACAAGTACATAACGATAAAACAATTTAGAACCAGGTTCTGAATTCGATCGATTCATATTGCATTATTTAGTACTGAATTTGTACTATTTTTGCGGAAACCAATTGACTTGTCCAGTAGCTTCGATCCATTTATTTTTAATTTCAGCATCTTTTGCGAATCTGAAAATGTAGAAAATATATAGGTATGTAAAGTATGGAATGCACATCGGTAGTAATAGTGTATTAAAATTCGATTTATCGCTTAATATTCAGTAAAAATGCATAGTTATAAGTTATAACTATACATAATGTATAGTTATAACTATACATTTTTTACTTGATTACATTCCCTACTAAAAATTAAATATCGAACGCTGATATATCATAACATTAACATTATCGATATAAATATCGACTTTGGACAGCCTGTGAGTAGCGAACCTTGTCTGACATTTAGAGTAGCGAATGTTCTAGAGAAATGTATACAATCTTAACAAAAGATTATGAACTCTATTGTCTGAGAAATAAAATTGAATTTGAATAACAAACGTACGTAAATAATAGACGAAGCAACATGTTTTTGTATTTATTGAATTAAAATACAAAATAATACTTACCGGTGGTAGGAAATACCTCGATGTGAAATATTTTTTTGTTGTTGTTATTCCTGCAGCTCAGTACAGCACAATACGGCATTGTTTATTTAATAACCGATTTTTTATTCGCGATTCGAACGTTCAATTTCTGACACGGCCAATCACGTACTAATCATAAGTGCGCGTGAAGTATGAACTCCGCATCATAGTATCGGCGACACGGGAACGCCTACTTGCCATCTCCATTTACTCCGTGTTCATATCATACGTAATGTATGCATTTCGTAATCTACCCTTAACTCGAAGAATGCCCTCTTGATCCATGAAGGGACACAAATCAAGTATGTTACTTTTAGGCGAGACTGCACCGCCCTTCTTTAGATCTTGATATTCGTCGTGGAACTCCGTAATTTGAATCCGCTTGATGATTAAGGTTTTTGCTTCTCTTATTTCGGATAAGGTAAGATTGCTTCCAGTTTTTCTGTCGTGCTTTCTGGAGATGAATCTTCGGACCCAAGCCAGGACATTTACGAGCTTTGAAAATGAGCTGTATTTATTCACCAATAGATCGATGATATTGTCGGCTTCGTTCTTGACTGCTATGTTACTAACTTGTGTAACCTTTTGCTCCTCGACCGTAGAGTAATCCATTTGTCCTTGATCTGCTTTGAATGTCGGTAACCAGGTGGGTCCATTCCACCACAAAGGGTGTTGTTTTAGTTGTGATGGTAAAATGCCTCTGCTTGCACAGTCAGCTGGGTTATCTGCCGATTTAACATAGCGCCAACATTCCGGTTGGATTACTTCTGTGATTTGTCGCACCCTGTTTGCAACAAATGTATTCCAGCGATTAGGATCTCCTTGCTAGGGTTTGCAATATTCGTCCTATTTTACTATTCGAATAAAACGAATACTTCGATTTCCAGTATTCGAATATTCGAATTTTTCGAATAAAACGAATATTATTGAAAAACATACTAATTCATGTTTCCATAGCGTCTAATTGCAAAATATATGACGTAAAATCATCATCATCAGCCCGTTGCAGTCCAATGTTGGACAAAGGCCTCCCCCAAGGTACGCCACAGAGCTCGGTCTGCTGCTTTATGCATCCAGTTTCTGCCAGCCCCCTTATGCAAATCATCCCGCCATCTAGCCGGAGGGCGTCCCACGCTACGTTTACCAAGACGCGGTCTCCACTCCAGAACACGCTTGCTCCAGCGGTTATCGGTTCTGCGACATATGTGGCCAGCCCATTGCCACTTCAACCTACTAACTTTCAGAGCTATGTCGGTCACCTTGGTTCTCTGGCGGATCACTTCGTTTCGAATTTTGTCCTTTAGAGAGACCCCAAGCATAGCTCTTTCCACAGCATGTTGCGCGACTTTAAGCTTGTGGATTAGCCCCACAGTCAGTGTCCACGTCTCGGATCCGTACGTCATAACAGGAAGGACGCACTGGTCAAAAACTTTCGTCTTTAGGCTCTGAGGTATATCCGACGAGAATATCTGTTGCAACTTCCGAAACGCTGCCCAACCCAACTGGATCCTCCTATTAGCTTCCTTTTCAAAGTTGTATCTACCCAACTGCATTAACTGGCCAAGGTAGACATATTCTTTGACAACTTCGAGAGGCGTGCCATCGATGATTACTGGCTCCGGCCCGGCATGACGAGATCATTAAACATGACCTTCGTCTTGTCCAGGTTCATCCGGAGGCCAATTCGCTGGGAGGCTACATTTAGGCTGTGCAGCATTTCTTGGAGCTCCTGCAGCGATTCCGCCATGACCACGATATCATCGGCAAACCTTAAATGCGAAATGTATTCGCCATTTATATTTATGCCCCGTCCTTCCCAGTTTAAAGTCTTGAAGATGTTCTCCTATACATTTGTAAATAGTTTCAGGGATATAACATCCCCTTGCCTGACTCCTCGATGTAATGGAATCGATCTTGTTTGACTGTTCTGTACTTGGACGGACATAGTCGTTTAGCACCTCGATGTATCTATAGTCAACTTGGCATCGCTTCAGAGAGTCCAAAACAGACCAGGTCTCGACAGAGTCAAAGGCCTTCTTATAGTCCACGAAAGCTAGACACAGAGGCTGATTATACTCCTGGGTCTTCTGTATAATCTGCCTCACTGTGTGGATGTGGTCTATGGTGCCAAACCTTCCACGAAACCCGGCCTGCTCCGGTGGTTGGAAGTCGTCTAACCGCCGCGTCAGCCTATTTGTGATGACCCTCGAAAACAACTTGTGAACGTGGCTCAGGAGCGTTATAGGGCGGTAGTTCTTGAGAAGGGTTTTATCCCCCTTCTTGAAAAATAAAACTACCATGCTCCTGCTCCATGCTCTTGGAGTTCTCCCTTCGTGGAAAACGGAGTTAAATATGCGCTGAAATTGCAATATATTATGACGTAAAATGAAAGTGCAATATTCAAAAACAGACTTATGGTACCTACCTAAGAGCTAGGTACGGTCCACAGCATTCTAGCTGGTCTAGAACTCTAGATTCAATGTAAGGAGTTAAAAATTGTTTTTCATATGGATTTAAATATGAGATACTTGATATCTTTAATCATATTATCCAATATCCATTTTTTGATCTGACATGCATGTGTACATTTATAAATCGAAGTAGAACTAAGGTCAAAAATTATTCGTTATGAATAAATATTCTAAAACGTTGCATGAAAAAATAACCATTAACAACCAAGCAAGAGGGTTTTCAGTCTAAAATAAAAATGAAATTAAAACTTAGGTTGAATAAGATTGGCATATTCAATAATTAATACATGTAGCGTAATAGTAAAAAATATTGGTCATAAGTAATTTAATTTATCAAACATTTTGTTAATAAAAAAGCTGCTTAATTGACTCGAGCAGTAAGTTAAACTTTATTCAAGGGATCAGAGAACAAAAACTGTCCCGTTTTATAATGAGTCAATTTAGTTTTATTTGAGTACCTAGGTACTGATATTTTATACGCCATTGCTCCCACTTATCACATTCGGTAGATATTGTGGCCATTATGGCTTCATATTGATATTTACAACATATAATATATTATATGCTCTTTACTTATCCTAAACTCTCTGTACCTGGTGTTTGTTTGTTAACTTTTTAGGAATCTGTTAGAACTTTGCTTGCAGAAAGTGCATTTGAACATTTTTGGAAAACAATTAAAGCTATCACCTTTAAGTAAATCCAATAAATAACGAATATTTCAATTGATTTCATTGAATTTAACTTTGTTTAGTCATTGAAATCAATTTTTACATCGATGTTAATGTTAATATTGGGATTTTATTGTAATTCTGCGCAAAAAATAATTATTTTCAAACAGTTTTTCACTATTCGAAATATTCGTTTTATTCGAATAATGACTGTTGTCAAATTCGAATAGTATTTAAGCCGCATAATTCGAATATTCGAATACTCGAATATTCGAATTGCAAACCCTACTCCTTGCAGCCAACCTAATACTGCTGTCGAGTCCACCCAGCCATAAATTTCAATGTTATGATTGTTTAAACATTGTTTCACCTTGATCATTAATTTTGCGGCTAGATGAGCTCCACATAATTCCGCTCTTGGTAGCGAAATTTCTTTATTATTCGAAACGAGTCTTGATTTTGCTGTGAGTAGTATAATTTTTGGCTGGCCCTCAATGTTTACTTTGCAGTAAATAGCGCACGCGTAAGCTCGTGGTGTCGCGTCGCTAAAGGCGTGTAACTGGATATCACTAGTAACATATGTTCCGATCCACCGGTGTATTTTAAATGTGTTTATGTTATTGTTTATGTCTTGCTTGATAGTAACCCATTCAGTGTGAACATCATTCGGTATCTTGTCATCCCATTTCAGTGGTGTTTTCCACAAAAGTTGGAAAAGTAGCTTTAATTTGGTGGAAATGGGGGTCAGCCAGCCCAAGGGATCAAATAATTTGGAGATTTCTGACAACAGTTGACGTTTGGTTGTATGAGAGTTGTCAGAAATAGTGTTCATTTTTGGTTGGAAATGAAATATATCTTGAGATGGATCCCATTGCAGTCCCAGAGTTTTGCTTGATTCCATTTCTTTAAAGCTGTAGTTATTTTCGGCCGATGACTCTTGATTGTCAATTTTTGCCAATTCTTGCTTGTTTGACATCCATTTTCTTAAGAAAAAACCTCCTGATTGTAGCAGCTCTTGCAATTCGTGCTGTAGTTTCTTGGCTGCCGAGACAGAATGAGAGCCATGAAGTAGGTCATCCATGTAGAAACATTCTTCGAGCGCCTGGGCGGCGTCGGGGTAGTTTGACCTTTCGTCATTGGCTAATTGCTTCAAGGTCATCATAGCCAAAAAAGGTGCTGCTTTTTGGCCATATGTAACAGTCGTTAGCTGGTATTCTTGTAACCTTGCTTGAGGTGCGTGAGGTGTCTCTCCAGATAATCTTTTGCAGACTCTGATCTTCTTCATGTACCCATATTTGTCGAAACATCTTTTCGATGTCTGCAATGTAGGCTACACGATGCTGTCTCCATTTCAGGATTAATGACAAGAGGTCCTTTTGAAGGTTTGGCCCCTTGTGCATTATGTCGTTGAGGCTTACTCCTGTAGAAGTCTTCGACGACCCATTAAAGACGACTCTAAGGGCAGAGGTGGTTGACTCCCTCATCACATTATGATGCGGTAAATATAATTCTCTTGTCTCCTGTGTGTCACCGGCCTTATTGCTAAATTGATGCGTCGGCGCTAGTTTCATATGACCCATAGATAGGTATTCGTGTACGAATAACTTGTACTGTTGTGCAATATGCTTGTTTTTATGGAATTTGCACTCTAGTTGACGGAATTGCATAATGGCCTTATTTTTTGAGTGACCGAGTCTTTTCAATCCAGCATCTTTCAGAGGAATTCGAACTTGATATCTTCCATCTGCTAGTCTTCTTGTTGTTGCTTTATAGTACTGGATGCATTCATCGTCTTCAGAGATGTGATGTGTAGATGCTGGAATATCTTCAATCTCCCAAAATTTTTGGATATCATCTATGTTGTTAATCACCAAATTGCAGTGAATACTTCGCGGTACTCGACCCCATATAATCCATCCCAGGTAGGTCTCTTGCACGACTAGGGGTGAGTTTTTATTCTTGAATATTCCGTTCCGTATGATTGTTGCGTAGATTTCAGCGCCAAATAGCAGATCGATTGTGTTACAGACATTGTAATTTGGGTCCGCCAGCGGTATGGTGTCCAGAATTTCCCATCTTGGTTTGGGAAAAGTGAAATTGGGTAATTCTCTTGTTAAATTCTTCATAATAAAGGCTTCCACAGTGAATAAATATTTTTCGTTCGAAGATGAACAATTTAAATACAACATGCCTTTACACATGCTGTCATTGAGGCCCACCCCTGAAATAACGCCTTTAAATTGTTGTCGCGGCAGCCCTAGTTGTTGAGCTGCGTTCTCCGATATCAAACACATCTGGGCACCGGGGTCTATTAAGGCGCGCATGGTGCGTGGTACACCATCATTTCCCAGAATCTTGACCAGGGCTGTAGCTAAGAGGATGTTTGGGTCTTGATTTGCATATTCATATTGCTGCGCCACGTGCGCTCTATATTCATGCGGTCCAGTTTGATTTCGTGACGCATTTATTGACGGCGCATTTTGATTGTGAAATACCTCGTGCAAAAGTGTGTTATGATATCCGTTGCATTCTTGACACCGCTTAACGGAATGACATGGTTTGCTATTATGATTGTATAAGCAATTACTGCATAGATTAAGTTTTGTAATTGTTTTTCGTTTGAGTCCTGGAGCCATGTCCTTGAACTCTGTACAAAAGTATATTCCATGATCTTGCTGACAGACTGGGCACTTGCGCTGGAATTCGTGTGAGCCTTTACTTGTAGTAGCCTTGTTGCTGGTGAAATACTGCCTGAATTGGTTCGGTTTAAAATGATTGTTTGGTGTAGCGGGTGAATTTGAGTTTACCCGATTCACAGGGGTTTCTTGCTTACGGCGTGACGACTCCATTGCAGTAAATTTTCCTTCCAAAAAGGATAAAAACTCCTTTAATGACGGTAAATCTCGGGGCTGTTTCAGTGCAGTCATATATTCGTTGTGAGTTTCGGAGTCCAATTTTTGTTGAAGTATATGGACCAATATCGGATCCCAAGTGTCGATGTTGACGCCCAGGTTTTTTATGCCGTTTAGACTTTCTATGGTGACGTCATGTAGTCTCTTGATGTGACTTGATGTAGCTTGTTGCATCACAGAAAGGTTTATGACGTGGTTTATGTGAGTTGTAAATATCAATTTCTTGTTATTATTCCTGTGGTTTAATATTTCCCAGCATGTAACGTAATTATCCGAACTGATCGGTAAGTGTTGTATAAGTCGTTCTGGTTCGCCCTTGATCTTGCTCTTCAGGAATTGCATTTTTTGTGCGTTCGACAAACAATTATTGTTGTGAATAGCTTCGGTGAATAAGTCTTTAAAAGAGACCATTGCTGGTATTGACCAAGAAAAACGGGAATGTCTAGGCGAGGTGTGGTCTTTTCCCGGTGAGACGTTGACCATAACTTGCTATTGATTTGTTTCTTCATCGTCGCATGTTCGTTTTCGTACTTGGTGAAGGTATTCTCGTAATGGTCGTCCGTTCCGCCGAGTTCGCTGTCGATTTCCCAGTGCAGCGAGTCGATGGCAGCCCAGCGTGAGTCCAGAGATTTAACGAGATCTTCAAGCTCCCATTTTTCTACAACACTGTCCAACTTGATATTTGCCAGTGTTCGAGCTAGTGCCTTGAAGTTGCTACTTTGCTTGCGTAACATTTCATCTAACTTGCTGTCGTTCCCTTGCGAGGTGAATGTAGACTTTTCGCCTCCAGCTGCTCCTGTCGACGCTCCTGCTTGATGTCTTGGTTTAGGTTGGACGGTGAGCGTATCAGACTTCGCTATTTCTGTGTCCGACGAAGATGTTGAATTTTCAATCAATAGCTTCGTTTCTAAGTAGATATTATATTATAAGTCTCATCGCAAAGATTGTCGAAAAAGTAAGTATGGTTCGGATTATTAAACTCACGCAACTTTCTATCATTGTCGTTAAACTCCTCCCATATCGAATCTAGAGCGGCTAACCTCTTGTTGATGTACTCCGGAGTCTTACGATCTCGTCCATCTTTCTTGAAGTTAACTTTCACTTGATTGATTGAGTTTCGTAGACGAATCTGATTTTGATGCAGATTCTCCATATTATAGCCTCTTATTCTTGATTGACTGTTAAAAAAATTAAAAATCTTGCTTGATAAACGGCGCTAACTTGATGCCTTTCTTGATATGATGTCGTGTTCACTTTATACTTGCTTGATTTGTTACTTGATTGTTCGCGTACGTAGTTAAGCCTTGCTGCTCTATTCTTGACCTTGTTGTCTTGCTTGCTGACTTGATAACTGCTTGCTGACTTGATAACTGCTTGCTGACTTGATAGCTGCTTGCTGGTTCAGAGATCTTTGTGCTGCGCTCCACTCTATTTGCTTTTTCAACCCAGCCGGTGGAACCCTCTTCTGGGAAGCCGACCAAGTCAAAACGCAAATAAACGAAATGAACACAAAAAAAAACGAGTTCGAAGGACCATTTATATCTCCATAGGTCGCTGGTTCAAATCCGGCTCGAAGGACCATTTAATGTAAGAGTACTTGCTAACTCTCACATTTACTTGATAGACTTGTTTATAGTATTTTTGAACACGAAAGACAATTTTATGAGATAAAATTGATTTATTTAACTTGATAGGTGTGCACACTTATAGAATAGCGAACGTGATTAATTTGATGATAATAATGAATAATTAATAGGCTGGTTGCGAAACTTTATACAAACATAACGCTGATGGTGTAAATGAATGTTTAGATGAATGTGCAATTCACTTGTACAATACTTATAGCGGCTTGCTAAGTTAGGAGACGCTTAGGGTGCGGCTCCACTAACGCGGAGCTGTGCAAAATTGACCAATTACATTCTTCAAATTCGAATTCGAAACACTGTGATGCGATCTCATTGGCCGAGCTCCGCTCCGCTCTGCGTCCGTGGAGCCGCAGCCTTATGAATAAGGGGGTATCTATAAACGTAGAAGTCCGATTGACTGACTGACTTAAATGAATTTCCAGCTCAAACCGCTGGTTCTAGAGATTACAAATTAGGCACGTAGGTTCCTTTTCAGGCCTAGGAACGTACTAAGAAAGGATTTTTCAAAATTCGTCCCATAAGGGGATGAAATGGGGGTATAAAGATTGTATGGGAAAACAAGATTAGGTCGACCATTTTATGCATTTTTTTACAGGAGTATACTCTACAGTAAATGAGTGAACACGTGTTTCAGGGTTTTCCAAAATTTATCCCATAGGGGGTGAAATGGGGGTCCAAAGTTTATATGGGGAAACAAGATTATTTAGACCATTTTATTCGAATCTTCACAGAAGTAGGGTAAGTGCTCCAGTGAATGAACACTTAAGGAAATTTTCAACTTAATATTTTTTTTGTGGCTGGGAGCAGTAATGAAGTTTAAATATGAATGTTCTTACAGATTAAACCACTATTGTAGTTTTCTAAAATCAATTTTATTTTGCATTAGTGCTGCACAGTTTTAAACTATAGCTGACTGTAGGGGATAAAATGGAAAATCACCAGTGAATGAACACAACATTCTAGTAAATGAACAAATGAAACCAATGAATGAACTACCTTAAAAATAATGTATTAAAATGCAAAAAGTACTCTATTTTTAATTGGTAGTGCTAGTAATATTCGATAATTGAATTTTAACTTTAATAAGACATAATAACTATAAACATAATTAAACGACATCAATGACAGTTTCACATTTCTGCGTATTCTGGGAAGGTTCAATTGACTCTTCCGTTACCATTGAAGAGTGACCTTATATGTCGCTTTCGTTAAAAAGTAAACTGAGTTCATTCTGCATATCAATTGTAGCACTTAAATACTTTTGATTTACCAAAGATCCGTTTATGTTTGTTTCTTCAGTGGCAGGAATTTTGACAATTTCGGTGATTTAAATAGCGTTGATTTTGATATATTAAAACTGGCACTTGATAGTTCACTAGTTGCAACAGCTTTTAGAGGTTTGTCGAGAGATTCTTGGTCATATTGGAATCCTTTATATGTTTTTTTTTTACCTTTCCATGTCTTAAAACCAGACAAAATACAAAATAAATGATTTCGTTCATTCACTAGTTTTCGCAATCCAATTAATGAACTAACTGTGTATACGGTAGTTCATTAAAATTTTAATATATCAAGTATTGTTCGAACACTGGCCCTTTGCTAGACAGCACATTTCTATTCAATTCATAGAAAACCAAATCTTATTACAACTACTAAAACGTCAGATATGGAACAAACAATAAATCACGCAATTCCAGTGAATGAACTCCCCCGTTCGGTCACTAGGTTTTAAGCCATTTTGAGTTCTAGTTATAGAACACTGGATTAAGAACCACTATTTGAAACGAAATCACATTAAACTATACTTTAATAGCATGATCATAACCTTCCGGTTTCAAAAAAACACGCACTGTACCTGGGAGATGCACGAAACGCACACAATAACACATTAAACACAACGTAAGCTTATCTCAATCCTTATAACACCTCCATATAAAAAACGAACCGGCGCAACGTGCCCACTTTAGATCATCGCCATTTGGACACTGATGCATATGAGTTGATGTGAGTGCTACCAGAACTTGTCAAATAATATTCCTACCCGAATAAAAAATATAACGCGTAGTAGAAATGTACAGAAAACTTATTTTAGGAAAAAAACTTGTATTTTGTTCGTTCACTGGATTTGTTCATTCACTGGAGAACTTACCCTATACCAGACAATAAATAAGTCAATATGTGTTTTTCCAAGATTTATCCCATAAAGGGGTGACACGTGGGTCAAATCGTTACAAGGGGAAACTCTAAGGTCTAGTTGCGCCAACCAGACTTTTCGCGATTTCTTAGATGATTTGATTTGTAGGAAGAAGCTGCCAGCCGTGTATAAAGTGCACTAACCTTATACCCCTTATGACCGCGGTGCAAAAATTGTACATAGTAATTTCTGTATTACTAAGTTATACAAGTTTTGTTTTACAAGTTTTGGCACTGAAAAAGGGCGACAAATTATAATTTTCTATGAGAAATCAACAATACGCACCTGGGCATTTTCACTTCTAGGTCCCATTTAGCTTAACTCTTACAAAAAAGTTAACTTCGATGTCAGTTTTGTAACGACAGTTAATCATGAAATATTTACGTAAATCTACTTTATTCATGTTTTTATATTGCATAAACGCGTATTCTTTCTGGATTAAATCTTAAAAAAACCGATTTTGTTAATAATTAATGCTTAATTCTCGTTACAAAACTGACATCGAAGTTAACTTTTTTGTGAGAGTTAAGCTAATTGGGTGTCCCTAGAAGTGAAAATGCCCACCTACGTCTCTTAAATTTCCCTCCTTTCACTACAGCTGAAGGTAGGTATAGGTACACAATTTGTATGACTAATTTTCGTAATATAATCGACGCGGTCGTGATTTTTGGTTTGATTAAAAAATAATACACAATGTCGTTATTGCCGTAGGAAGAAGCTGCCAGCCGTATACAAAGTGCACCGACCTTGGGGCCGCCTAGTGCGCCTGGAGCTAAAGCCGCACCCAGCGCTTGCGCGGCTCTGGCTCGGCGCCGCGCGACGCTCGCTGCGCATGCGCGCCGACCTCGTGCCGCCGCAGTCGCCGCCGCGGCCCTGGTCGCACCAGCACAAGGGGGCCTACCTGCTCACCGAGACTGTCCTCATCAGGTCAGTGTATATGTATACGGCAGTATGTGGCTGGGCGCCGACCTCGTGCCGCCGCAGTCGCCGCCGCGGCCCTGGTCGCACCAGCACAAGGGGGCCTACCTGCTCACCGAGACTGTCCTCATCAGGTCAGTGTATATGTATACGGCAGTATGTGGCTGGGCGCCGACCTCGTGCCGCCGCAGTCGCCGCCGCGGCCCTGGTCGCACCAGCACAAGGGGGCCTACCTGCTCACCGAGACTGTCCTCATCAGGTCAGTGTATATGTATACGGCAGTATGTGGCTGGGCGCCGACCTCGTGCCGCCGCAGTCGCCGCCGCGGCCCTGGTCGCACCAGCACAAGGGGGCCTACCTGCTCACCGAGACTGTCCTCATCAGGTCAGTGACCTCGTGCCGCCGCAGTCGCCGCCGCGGCCCTGGTCGCACCAGCACAAGGGGGCCTACCTGCTCACCGAGACTGTCCTCATCAGGTCAGTGACCTCGTGCCGCCGCAGTCGCCGCCGCGGCCCTGGTCGCACCAGCACAAGGGGGCCTACCTGCTCACCGAGACTGTCCTCATCAGGTCAGTGACCTCGTGCCGCCGCAGTCGCCGCCGCGGCCCTGGTCGCACCAGCACAAGGGGGCCTACCTGCTCACCGAGACTGTCCTCATCAGGTCAGTGACCTCGTGCCGCCGCAGTCGCCGCCGCGGCCCTGGTCGCACCAGCACAAGGGGGCCTACCTGCTCACCGAGACTGTCCTCATCAGGTCAGTGACCTCGTGCCGCCGCAGTCGCCGCCGCGGCCCTGGTCGCACCAGCACAAGGGGGCCTACCTGCTCACCGAGACTGTCCTCATCAGGTCAGTGACCTCGTGCCGCCGCAGTCGCCGCCGCGGCCCTGGTCGCACCAGCACAAGGGGGCCTACCTGCTCACCGAGACTGTCCTCATCAGGTCAGTGACCTCGTGCCGCCGCAGTCGCCGCCGCGGCCCTGGTCGCACCAGCACAAGGGGGCCTACCTGCTCACCGAGACTGTCCTCATCAGGTCAGTGACCTCGTGCCGCCGCAGTCGCCGCCGCGGCCCTGGTCGCACCAGCACAAGGGGGCCTACCTGCTCACCGAGACTGTCCTCATCAGGTCAGTGACCTCGTGCCGCCGCAGTCGCCGCCGCGGCCCTGGTCGCACCAGCACAAGGGAGCCTACCTGCTCACCGAGACTGTCCTCATCAGGTCAGTGTATATGTACAATGTGCCCATGAGAAAAAAAAAATCAACAGCGGATTTCTGACCAAATTAAAAAAAAAATTGGTTGCCTGTAAAGTCGGTATAGGGGCGAAAGTTTTACGTGACAACGCTCTTAGGCGGGCTAACCATGCCCGAGTGGAAGGGACGCGTGCCTCTCACTCGCTCTCATTGTGAGCGCATAACGTGAGCGGAGCGTAACGCAGTTTCTTGAAGTGTCACCCGGCAAACCAATTTATAAGACGTTGTCACGTCAAAATGTCATATGAAGTTTTCTGGAAACAGTCTATTTTGAGAGAAATTTTGATTTTTTCTTTAAACCGTTTTAGACCGTTATGCTATGATAAACGCATTTTAGGAAACGATTTTGTCACCATGTTGTCTTAGTCTTGTCACACTTAATTGACAAACATCAAAGGAACAAAAATATCCTTAATTAAAGTGCATTTTTTGCGATAGGTTGATTAATAAAATCCTTTTTTTGTGTATTAATACCTTAAACTAAAAAAAAATGTTTTTTTTTTGCAAAATTGACTAAAACTCATTTAACTTTTTTTTTCTTCTTTTAGTCTCACGAATATACTGTTAGAATTTTTCCCTTTCCTCGTGGGCACCTTGTATAGTTAGGTATACAGTGTGTTACCATGATTTCATTTCTCTGCGTTTGGCTAAAGTAAATATGTGATTGAGTTTAGTAAAACATCCCACTTTGTCGATTCTAGTAACGGAGTTACGGGCAGTTTAGTGAAATATGGCAAAACCGAAAATCGACTTTCAATGAAAACCTATAGAGCATTCTGTCTGTATCGGCATTTTTTGAAACTGAGGAATGCGATGCAGATTTTTAACCAAATCGTGGGCATTATTTCATTAAAATTTCTAATTATAAAACTATTTAACTTTCTAAGAAAAGTTAATTGAGAAGCAATGTACTTCATTCAAAATGAATCGTTAATTTGCACTTGACAATGACAGATCGCAGCCACTCACAACGTTTGACAACTAAGTACAAGCGTTGCATTGATCGTTTCGAGGAAATAAACTTAATTGTGCAGTCAATTTAAATATTTGTCAAATGTTAATTCTTGAAAACGATTGCTAGTAATGTGTATTATTATCCATTTTCGTAAAAGCCCAGGTGATGGTAACACACTGTATAAAAGATGTATACAGTTAAGGATGATGTCAAAGCAATTCAAGCAAGAAATGTTGTAACATACCTACACAGAAAAACGTAGCAAACATTGAATATATAATAAAGTGCAATAATTTGAAATGTTTGATTCGCTTTACGAAACATATCACGCGTAGTGACTATAACACGTGAGTTTGACCGTTTAATTATACAGGGTGTTCGCGAGCATTCCGAAAGATTTTAACTATGCATTCTAGACATCAAAATAAACAAAAAATATTATGAGACCTAATGTCAATACCAACAAAAAAAAGGTTTAACCTTTTTTTTAGGCTTTTTGAATACTTTTTAACATTTCCAGTACTTTTTATCATAACAACAATTTGTATTATTTGTTTCAATTGTTTTTTTTAGGTACAGGTTATTTCGTCAAGTCTATTCGTAATTTTCTCTTTAGGTATAAGTCGCACGAAAGTTTAAATTCAATTTGAAATATCATTAAAAAACAGATTATTTTTAATTTGTTAAGAAATTCATTGCAAGAATTGTGACCATGCCAAGGAAACTTTCTGATAAGAGAGCGGTTTTAGACGGGTAATCGTGGGCTGTTTAATAATTTAACCGTAATATAGTATGTATAATATCAACTGTAAATTTGTCTGACAATGTCACATAAACCTACTTTGTTACAGAATGCCATTCTATATAATGAACCAATGGAAGCGTCTAGAAGAGTCTCCTCCCACCGCCCTGTTCCCAGCGCTGGACAGCCTCAACCAGCTCGGAGAGGTGCCGTGGGTCGTCAATCAGCCTGTGCTGGACCTTCAGCTGCAGATATTCAGGTAGGTGATATGAAAAAAAAAATATAAAAATAATGTAAAAAATAAAGGTACACCATTATACAGGGTGTTCGTGAGTACCGCCAGACTTGAAAAGTGTATTCCTGACCACATTTTGAGGCTATAATGTCATATTTCTGGATTCGGCTTAGTTTAAGACGTAATGACATGTTTTTCAAAAAACTATTTTCATCATAAGTCACTGAAAAATGCTTGCACGATTAAAATTCTTACACTAATAGTTTTCATCTCGACATATTCACTAATTAAAGTTAGAGAAAATGAGTATAGAGTTTCAGAAAAATGTTCAACTAAAAAAAGGATTAAAAACCCTGTAAAAAAAAAAATTTTTTTCCTTACAATTTATTACTGGTCATGTAGAAAAAAATTCAAAATATCACAAAAAAGAATAAAAAAACATTTTTTTGTTCATAAATGACATATGCCACATTTTTTTTACTTCTTTTGTCATCAAAAATGCATTGGTAAAGTCTATCGGTATACTCACGAACACCCTGTATAATGAACCAATGGAAGCGTCTAGAAGAGTCTCCTCCCACCGCCCTGTTCCCAGCGCTGGACAGCCTCAACCAGCTCGGAGAGGTGCCGTGGGTCGTCAACCAGCCTGTGCTTGATCTGCAGCTGCAGATATTCAGGTAGGTGATATGAAAAAATATATAAAAAATAAAGGTACACCACTATACATGGTGCTCGTGAGCATTCCGAAAGATTTTAATGCTGAATTCCTGAGCATATTTAGAGTATTTAATGTCATATAACATTTCCTGGATTCGACTTGGTTTCAGAGATAATTAACCTTTTTTCGAAAAAAGTTTTT
>JALPQI010005772.1:0-56554 GCA_025490895.1 Thaumatotibia leucotreta | reverse complement strand
TCGGGTATATGCAATCCCTTACAAGGCTAGGCGCCTTTGACCATTCTCTAAGGGCAAGCAATACAATTAATAATTAGTAATTTTACAACCGTGTGGTGACGGCAGTAAGAATATATTTGTCACGACCCCAACTCCTCCTGCGGGTGTCGTAAGAGTCGACTAAGGGATTGAAGTATCACTGACCATTATTTGATAAAAGATTGATGACGGGCAGCAGCGTCATCATAGTGGACACATTACTGCGATCGCCAATCCGCTTGCACAGCGTGGCGATTATGGGCATTTAGCTCCTAATGCGTCTATACGCATAGTTTATAGGAGAGGCCTACGTCCAGCAGTAGACTATCATAGGCTGTTGATGATGATGATGAATTTCACAATACGTTCAATAAAATACTGTCTTTGATGAACAGGTATGACGGACCCGTCGGCCATCGAAGTGGTGTCGAAGGCTTGTCTCGACAAAGACGAGTTCACCATGAAATTCACGAGAACAGCCATCGGCAATGGAATATCGTCAGCGCCAGGTAAGCACTGAACTGAATATACAAACGATACTCCTCCTGGAGTATGTGTGGCTGCTCCCGCGTTACCCCTACTGCAGCTGTGGCCGGGTCGCATCCCACGAAGGTGGGACGGTCGTTGTACCGTCATTTGGGGACGGTGGGGAGAGGCTGTTGAAGGAAAATTTGCCATGGGCATGGCGAGAGAGAAAACGATTTTGGTGATGATGACGCGGTAAGGCAAGGCAAAGTCCGATCTGGAAAGGAAGACAGATGGAGAGAGAGAGGCTGGTGCTTGCTCGATGTGCGGCTGTCGGCGCGTCGCTAGCGGCAGTGCTGTCGAAGTGTGAGTATACGCGAACGCGTTTAAATATTAGATTGTCTTCTGTACCTTACATTGTTACTCCGGCAGGGCTTAGAGAGTTGCAATTGGTGAGTGGTGGCGGTTATAACGTAAAAAACACAAACAAAAACAAAAACCTGTGACTTATTGTAAGGCGGAGCGTCGAGCGGGGCGATTGACAGGGCGTGCAGCGGCGCGTCGAGATTCAGTTTAGGACCTAATCTGAATCGGGATGTGTCAGTTTCATATAATAACTGTCAAAAACTGACAGAACCTAAACTGGTTTGCATTAAGAAATCATGGTTCACCAGGCCCCAATTTCATCAGTCTAGGCTTAGGACTTTTCATAGCATATCGTGGTTCTAAAATCCTTGGAGCCGCTATGTGTAAAATTTTCGAAGTCAAAGTCAAAGTATATTGTAATATTAAATATAATGATTTATACCTACTGTCACATCCTTACTGAATTAATTTTAATCGAACGTAATTAATTTTAAAAAACGTACTTGATTTCATAGAAATTACATACTAAATTAGTTACCTACTTATACCAGAACAGAAACCATAAAAAACTAGACAATTAGTGTTCAAAACAAACTAGAAAAAGTCTTTTAAATACCGATGAAAATGGCGAAAATATCATGTTGTTTTTCTCGAAAGTTTCGAATCTTTCGTATAGATTACATGTAACTTGCGAACAAGAAACAAAACTGACGTTACCTTTGAAGTAAATAGACTTCACTTCACGTTGATATCACATAGAGCATAGATTAATGATTCCAATTTATAAGTATTTTATCATAATTCATAATTTAAACTGTTTAGTCAACTGATATTGAGATTTAGTCTGAGCAAAATGAAAAGTCACGTGTTTGTACTAGAACCAATACATTCGGAGTATCATAATTCAATAAAATAATGCAAAAAAAAGTATTTTACACGTAAACCACTACTATTATAAAATGCACTGTAAACTTATATACCTATTTCATTATACTGTTTAAGTACACCCGGGTAAGACCAGACTATTTTTTGGTGAGTTGAAAGGATGTAAAAAAAAATTATTCTCACTAACTTTTACCTGCAGATGTGTGATGTAAGTGATAAAAAAAAACAAGCTTTCAATATAAATTTACTTTCACTCAGCCGAATAGCTTAGGAGTAAACGTAAAGTCAAACTTGCACTATTTTTTTCCAAGACAGCCAATCGATAAACTTTCTTGGCTTATGATCGGACTAGTATCTCATTTCAACTCTAAAGTAAGGAGAAGAAGGTGCATAGCTTCCTGTTAAAGATGGAATCTCCAAAAATTCTCGAAAAAAACACTTTTTTTTTAACGTTCGTAGCTCACGACTGATGCGGCTGAGTGTTCGGAAGTTACATGTAATTTATACTAAAGATTCGAAACTTTCGAGAAAAACAACATGATACTTTCGCCATTTTCATCGCTATTTCCGATCTAGGAGGCTTTTTCTAGTTTGTCTTGAACCTAATTTTCTAGTTTTTTATGGTTTCTGATATAACTAAATTCGTATGCACATTTTATGAAATAAAGTTCGATTTTTAAATTAATTATGTTCGATTATAATAAACTCAGCAACGATGTGACAGTAGGTATAAATCATTATAGTCATTATAGAAAGTGAATAGAATATTACAATATACTTTGACTTTGACTTCGAAAAATTTTCACATAGCGGCTCCAAGGATTTTAGAACCACGATATGCTATGAAAAGTCCTAAGCCTATTCATCACATTGACAAGTGCTAAAATTGTTACTGTTTCTCCAATCGGGAGCGTTTATAGGCTACAGCTACCGCTGACCATCGGACGAGCCGTACGTTTGTTTACCACCAACATAAAATATAGTGCAGGAACTTTAATAAATCAGCAGTAAATAACTACATTTTTGGGAAGCAAAGTTACAATTGTCACAAAAAACACGACAAATTGTAGCGAAATTCCGACATAAGCCGAACCTCATGTCAAGATTTAGTAAAAATTGTAATAAACCTTGCGACAATTGTCACGGGTTTCGAAAAATAAAAAGTAGTTTATTAACGATATAGTAACGTTATTAGTACCTAATAATTTAATGTTGGTGGCAAACAAGCACATAGACCGTCCGATAGTGAGCGGTAGCCGTAGCCTACAGAGGCCTGTGACGTCAGCAACAGTGATAATTTATAATTGTCACACTTGTAATTATGGGGAAATAGGCCATTAGACCCCATCGTGACAAGTATGACAATTGTAAAATTTACCGTTTCTCCCATTGCAGGCGTCCATAGGCTACGGTTGCCACTTGTAATCGGACGGGCCGTGTGGTTGTTTGTCATTAACATCAAATATATTGCAATGGCTTTTAGAAATCGACAATAAATACCGTCTTTTTAGCAAACAAAATTACAACTGTCACAAAAAACACGACAATTATTGCAACAACATTAAAAATGGCCCAAACTTCATGTCAAGAATTTACGAAAATTGTTCTAAGTCGAGACAATTGTCACGACTTTACAAAAGTAAAAAGAAGTTTATTAACGATGTACCTAATAGCGCTATGCTATTAGTAATTTCATGTTGGTAGCAAACATGCACATGGAATATCCAATATATTATGCGGTAATCGTAGCCTGTGTCAGTAAAACTGATATTTTACAATGGCATCTATCATTGTGATGAAATAGGGGCCTGCTAGCATTTACCTGGCCGATATATTGAATAGGCCCCTAGAAAATCCCTTAAGGTCTTCGCTCACTATAACAACTCGACGCCAACTCCACACCCACTCGACTCAAGACTAATCATTGAAATTTAAGCCCTGTGTCATATGTTCAAGGTTTAATTTCAAAAAATGATAATAAAGTAGTGTACGACGAGTGGCCTACGCGTCGTACACTAAAGGTCAACCCCGACTCGTTTGTCACGCAACGACCACACGTTGTCCACGCAACGACTATGCGTTGTCCACGCAACGACTATGCATTTGCGACTGACGTGTAACGCACGGGCAACTATTTGCAAGCCCACCCGTCCGCCCGCCATCATTTGCTATAGAATTTTTTTATAGATGTCGTCCTCAATAACATTAAGTATATAATAAAACAAGTTTCTCGGCATACGGAAATAGATATAGAATTTTTCTTCGTCATCTAGCAGACGTCTCCGGATATTCCAATATTCCCCTTCTGATTTCCTTTGTCGCAACATATCATGTACCCAATATCTTTTTTTCCTTCGGTTTCGTTCATTTTCATTATCGAGTATTATAGCTATAATCGCCAGTTCACTGAATGTAAAGTTCGACATTTCATAAGCAACACGACTTATTTCGACAAAATTCAACTGAAAACTGAGGTTATTAGACGAGGTGTTTGTTGAATACGCATTGCCCACTCGTTGACACCGCGTTGCCCACTCGTTGACACCGCGTTGTCCACTCGTTGACACCGCGTTGTCCACTAGTGACCATTGGGTGCATCAACTAGTTGACTACTCATCGTGAGTGTGAGTAGAGTTGGTGCCGGGTTGGCGTCGAGTTGTTATAGTGAGCGAAGACCTTTAAGGGTGCGGCTCCACTGAGGCGGAGAGGAGCGGAGATGTACAAAATTGGCCAATGAGACCGCATCACAATGTTTCGAATTTTGAATTTGAAGAATGAAATTGGTCAATTTTGCACATTTCCGCTCCTCTCCGCGTCTGTGGAGCCGCACTTAGGGTACGTCCCAAAAATTTTATTATCCTAAATTGCAGTGCATATTTGGTACCATCGTCGGAAAACCAACGCGCCGTTCTTTACCGTACGGAACCTGCAACGGCTGGTTCCTCTGTTCCACCGAAAGAGTTGCATCATGACCGACCTGATGAGGGGTGAGGCGGGAGAATTCTCCATGTGGAAGTATATGGCGACGCTCACCTTTGACACGGTTGGCGGTAAAATATAATTATTTTCATCGTTATAATCATATTTTCATAACCATCATAAGCATACCTCAACTCCTCAACATAGGCCTCTCATTATACAAGGTGAAATTTCAATGGTTGTTCTCCGTTTAAGGACACGTTCAATATCGTGTTCCGGTCCGGTTAGGAAAAAGGTAGAAGAAATTTTATTGCTCCCAAAAAAATATTTTTCTATGGAGCATCGGCTAATTTAAAAGTCCTGCCCCATAGAAAAATTTAAAAAATGTTTCACGTGAAACAAATTTTTTTTATCCAATTTGACAACGATACTGAACAAGGTCTTAGGTAGATTACGATGTTCGGTTAACGATCGAGCTAAAATGTTGTATACATACCTAATTACGGAAGTTGAATGATAATACAATATAATAATATCATGGAGCTGGTTGTGATGAAGTCGGATGTCGGAAGGTGATCAACTTGGGAACGAAATGACACATTCCGAATCCCTTTCAAGTTGTTCTTAATGAGAACTGGATGAAATCACTAAGAAAGTTATAACCGTTGCTAAAAGCTTGTACGTATTACAAAAACAGGGTATCATATCTGACATGTATTTTATATCGTCGGCTGACAAGCAAAACTCACTATAAAAACTGTCCCTACTCTTAGCAACCTCTTATGTCAGTATTGAATCAGAACTGAGATAAGAGCTTTATTTCAAGTAGATATTGGTTACTTAGTGAGGTTTGCTTGTCAACTGACGATATGAAGTTATGATAGCTTGAATATGAAACTTTCCAAATACTCATTTTGTTCATTTCACTATCTAGAAACTGCGGCAGGCGTCAAAATGGATTCCCAAGTCCACTCCGACCACTTCCTACTGCACTCCATCAGCGAGGTGACGCAGATGCTGTCGCGGCGCATGCTGCAGCCGTGGCTGCATCCTGATCTGGTGCATCAGGCTCTGCCGGTCTACACGCGGTTCCGGAGACATGTGGAGCGCGCTTATAGTTTTATAGATGAGGTAACTGGGCGTTTACCAAAACCAATCCCGAAAACCTGGTCTACTACCGCGAAAACCGAAATTCGTGATTTTTTCTCTCGAAATTGACGGGTTACGAAGTTTGCGGTAGGGCTGAATCTTCTAGATCTGTCGTGTTTCGGCAGTTCCGAGGCAATCTGCCGAATCCTACGCCAGATCAGACGACGCAACGGAGCCACGTCGTTACTTCGCCTAAATCAAGCTAGTTTTAAGTTATTTTTATTTGATGTTAAATTTTTAGTTCGCAGTGTTACTTGGTTGTTACTGTGATGCTGTGAAATTTATTGGAATAAAATAAATAAATGAATCACGCTCTGCCGGTCTATACACGGTTTCGGAGACATGTGGAGTGCTTCCAGTTTTATAGATGATGTAAGTAGGAGTTTACCAAAACAAATCTCAAAAACCTGGTCTTCAAATTTCGAGGATTTTTCTCTGTCACTCCAACGAAGGCGTCATTAGAGTGAGAGAGAAAAATTTGCGGATTTAGAAGTTTTCAGTACGGCTGCTGATTCTTCCAGATCTAGACGTACTTGGGCTCATTCACAAACAGTGTGATCTGGGCATTTCTCCGTGCGTTTCAACCGCCGTGACATCGGTGACAGCCTTATCACACAAATCCCGTGAGAGATGCAAGAACTTTTGGATGTATGGGTAGACGAAGTTGACAACTACCAAGATATCCAAAAAATATATGAGATATCCACGGAAATCGCGTAATAATGTTGTCACCGAAGTCACGGCGGTTGAAACGCTCGGAGAAATGTCCATCTCATAATGCTCTGCCACACTGAGTAGTTTTAGCTACCATTAAGATTTACACTTCAGTAAATATTGACGAATTGGTATATCCTTGTTACAGATTATACAGAAGAAACGAATTTCATTTTCAGCTTTTGAACCAGAAGATAAACGTAAGTGAGCAGGGAATAAATGACAGTAACGGAAAAGAAGATACTACCTTGTTGTTGTTGTTGTGTTCTGGCCATTTTTTCCAACTCTCTATTTCGTCCCTATATATTTTGCGTGGACCCAGCGCTGGCCCATCAGTACTGTCTTGTTGGGGACTTCACAATCTTCACATACACCCTTGAATTTCTGATTTTTCACCGTACCTTATTTACTAACTTATTTAGAAACAGAATACGAGTAATAATTGCTTGACGCTGCTGTAATTACTCAACCTCGTATCTTCAACACTCACTTGATGGAAAAACAGCCGTATGCAGAGTGAAAGAATTGAGATTTCCATGACTTTATTGCAGTAGATCTAAGTTTGAGTATAAATAGCGACGAGTAATGTTTTTCAGAGCTATTTATAAGATCCTTTGAAAATTTGGCAAAACATCACGGGACAAAATTAACATCTACCTGATAGAATTCTAAACTGGCGATAAATCCTTTTATTAGGCTCGATATTACCAAACATTTATTTAAAGAATAAGGCTGCGTTTCCACCAGAGATGTGTGAGGACGCTGGTGGAACTTGTGGTGGACTCGCACATCTCTGGTGGAAACGCAGCCTAACGCTAACTTTCAGATGCTAGTTTGACAAATTACTATGGAGTTTTGACTTAGCTGTCCTAGACTAGAGTAAGCTTTATTCTTCGAATAAAAGTTTGACAAATTTGAGTCTTAGTAATAAGTATTTCAAATATGTTACTTAATTTTTTTTGTAGAAAACAACAAAGTATGGTCTAATTTTCTCGAAATGATAATCCAATCTGGAAGGAAGAAAGGCTACTCCGACGTAGAACTTCGTGAGGAGGTGCTGGTGATGATTGTAGCCGGCAGCGACACATCAGCCACGGCTGCATCATTCACCTCCGTGCTCCTCTCACGATATCCTGATGTACAGGAGAAGGTTTATCAAGAGTAAGTTTCAACCAGGCCAAGAATTAATAGCATCCTCATTTCCGTCAGTTAAACTTTTCTTAATTCAAGTAAGCCTATTAATAAGCATTTTCGAATCGTTTGACACAATAACAAGAAAAAAAACTATCGGTTCTAATCTTACACCATTGTCCTGAGAAGAACCAGCAAGAAACTCAGTTTTTCAAAACAGTGTTATAATAATACATCTTATTGAAATAACACGCTAAAGTATTATAGAAGTTCACAATATGCATCTATATCTACTCCTACTAGAGATCAGGTTTTTAGGAAGCAGAATAGTTGATACATCATCAGCCTATATCAGTCCACTGCTTGACAACGGCTTCCCCTTAGTCTATGCGTGGATTGCGTGGACGCATTAGGAGGTTAATGCCCACAATCGTCTTTGTTCACCTCCGTGCTGCTCTCCCAGTATCCTGATGTACAGGAGAAGGTTTATCAAGAGTAAGTTTAACAATTGGCCAAGAATTAAAAGCATCCTCATTGCCTTTACGTTTTTAGAAGCAGAATAGTGGATACTTCATCAGCCTATATTCGTTCACTGCTAGACAACGGTCTCCACTTAGCCTATGCGTGGGCGCATTAGTTAGGAGGTACGAGCCCCGATGCATATGTTCTCGTCCAGTTAGACAGTTTTTCGAGATTATCCCGTTCATCCGGGGGAAAAGGTTTAGAGACAAAACCTTCACTATTCAATAGTAAGGTAAATGTATTTTGTGTGTATTTTACAATATTTAATATAGAGATAGATATAAGTTTGAATTATATGTCACATGTAAAAAATGCATAAAAAATACATACTACTGTTTAATGTAAGTAGCTTAGTTTATTAATTGTAATGTATTGTGTTGCAGTGCCCTACAGGGTTTCATAGCTGAACAAATAAAATGTATCATCATGTATACCTGTGAAAGCAATAAATATACTGAATACTGAATACTGAATACTGAATGTACCAGTGGATGACACTATAAGGAGCGATTTCATGCATTTTTGCACAAAACTACGTAATTGTTAAATATATAGACTAATTGTGTATACAAATTTATAGACTGGTTCCTCCTTTATGTTTTTGGAAAAATAAATTGTATATAACTAATACTGTTACGCTATAATTTCAGTTTTCCGCGATGTCTCAAATTGTACCAGTGAATGACTGGTAATATTTTGAATGTCGCAAAGTATGACTATGAAAAAATAGGATTGATGTCCCAGTAAATGACATAGCATTGCATCACGTTTTACAATTGATTACCTGAACTGCAGGTAAGTTTATACTACTGGTAAACATATAAAATTAAAAAATAACTAAAACGAGGTAGATATTTATTAAATGTTGAACAAAACTTTCAATTGCGTTATTAAAACTATTTTTACTAGACACAGTAACTACTAAAATATGTTTTTTCTTCACATCGTTTGTACTTGCTCTCGATTTTTGCCATTTTTCGTACCTATTCAGATAGGTTGCGGCAGTCTATACTGGGTTATTTTTTCATCAGTACAAATGTAATACTCTAGGGGGTGTATAAGTAAGTCATAATGAACAACTTTTACTATGGGGCCGAACCTGAAATCGCGAAAAAAAAAATCTGCTGTTCCATAGAAATTGTCGACTCATGGTCATCTGAAATGTATGAAACAGCTGATTTTTTTTTCGCGATTTCAGGTTCGGTCCCATAGCATAAGTTGTTCATTTTGACTTACTTATACACCCCCTAGAGTATTTGTACTGGTGAAAAAATAACCTTGTATAGGTACGTATTTTTGTAGTAGGGATTTTTTTTGGATTTTACTTTTAAGGAAATGAAGATAGGGCCACCTGTAGTATCGCTTGCCGAATCAAATTATGTTTATTTACAGTTAGTACAAGCTTCGCCTTTTTTCACGTTGTCATAGGTATATTTAGATAATTTTAGGGACATGTTTTCATTACAAATGCTTGGAACCAATGGATGACACATAGTTATGACCCAATGAATGACATATCAGTACGCACTGTCATCCACTCGATCTCCATAGAAAAACAGTATATGACACCCATGTCAGACACTACTCACATGGTCCATAGACACCTGTGTTTTTTAGAATAACTAAAATATACGTTCTATAGCTATAAAATACGATTCAAATTAAGATACATAAAATTACTATTTTGAGCGAGTGAATGACATGGGTGTCATCCACTACTAAATGCTATAATTTCGGTCCAGTATATGACATGCATCTAAAATACTGAACTAATAAAAATAATTTACTTTAAATACACAATATCAATAGATTCATTTAAAGTGTTGGAGTTTCAGTAAACAGTTTGTAAAAATTCGTTAAATCCAGGCTTATATGTTCACTTTTACAATGTAATGCCTTAGCAGATTCACTAAGAACACCGACGCACAAGCAACTCGAAGCACCTGTTCGCAAGAACCGTCTATAAATTTAAAAAGTATTGTAGATATCAAAGAACGGTTTAAAACAAAAATCACAAATTGCACTACTAGTCTCCAGGATACTGTCTTTGGGTCATATTAATAACAGTTTTCTTAATATTCAAATTAAATTGCAAAAAAGTCATTCATTGGTACAGTGTCATCCACTCCTACATTTACCTTAGTACTAAAGTAGTTTCTTTGAGTATAAAATATTTGGACTTAATAAATCAAAATAAAATAAAAAACTATTTTATTGGTTTGTTAAAATCGATTTATTAAACAACAACAGCGTACTTCAGATTGTTGTGTCTCTTGAAATGTAGTACATTAACCATGACTAACGTTCATACAATTTATCATTAGCATAATGTGATCATTTTTAAAATATTCAAACATTTGTAAAAATTGTATCGAACTAGACGAACTCCACTGCATCGGGGCTCGTAAATGCCTATAATCGCCACGCAGGCCTAGCGGTTTAGCGATCGCAGTAGTGTGTCCACTGTAAATCATGATGCTGCTGCCCATGCACCTTCAATAAATGAATGATCAGTGACACTTCATTTCCTTTTTCCTTTTCCTTCCTAGACTGCAAGAGGTATTCGGAGACTCGGACCGCACCGTTACTGCTGAGGACCTGTCGCGTCTCAAATATCTGGAAGCGGTGATCAAGGAGAGTCTCCGTCTGTACCCACCAGTACCGGTGGTCGCAAGAGAAGTTCATCAGGATGTTGTGCTGCGTAAGAACTTTCACATTGCAAGATTCTATTCTTCTTCTTACATGAAAGCCACCAGATTTGTAAATGAATCATAGTTCATAGTTTATTTACTCATAAAACAATACAATGATTGTGTTTGAACATTAGTATTTACATGAATATCATTAACATTAGTACATCATTTACATGAAGACCGAGTGGCCGAGGGGTACAGGCATCAGCCGCGAAAGCTGAGTACGTGGGTTCGATCCCCACCTCGGACATAGGTGATCTTGGTCGTTTTTCTTTGGTATATGACATCTAATATTTATAATCATTACATAATTAAATATAAAACTACAAAAATATACATATTCATTAATTGGCAAATATATCATCAATACTACACAAGCTTCCCCTCAATAAATATGCTTTCAAATTTTTACTGAATGTAGAATAGTTCGTAACGCTTTTTAATGTGGTCGGAAGCTTATTAAAAATGTTGATTGCCTGGATTCTAGTACAATGCTGCTCAATCTTGTTTTCCTTGATTGAATTGTGTGTTAACCAACTTCATTTCTAACAATCTTACAGCATCAGGCGCAACGCTGGTGGCTGGAACGTCTGTGGGGATCCACATCTGGGGTGCTCACCGGAACCCCTCATACTGGGGTGATGATGCTGAGCTGTTCCACCCGGAGCGATTCCTGGATACTCTTCGGCATCCCGCCCAGTTTGTGCCCTTCAGCTATTCTGTCAGGGGATGCATAGGTTCGTTTTTTAGGGTCAATCACTTCTTTTTGTAGTTATGCTGTCTAGTCACCCAGTAGGCAACAGTTGAATAGTTAGAAGAAAGTATCCTGCACGATCTACTTAATGATAAGTGGGTGACCCACTTTGGAAAAGCCACGTAATGGTCAAGAAAATCTAAGTTCTATGAATTTTAATGCTATTAAACTGTAATTTTAAGGATGACCCAGGAGAACATAACCAGTGGCAATGGGAAAGTGTCATAAAAAAAATATTGACCCACAAACATGTATCTATTATTTATTATCATCATATCAGCCGAAAGACTTCCCAAAGATTGCAATAATAAGCGGTTCAGCGCCACCCGCATCCACCGTAATTGATTCTGTTTTCATTTATTGAATGCAGCAAAATAACATTTTATTTCAAGATTGATGGCAGCAGCGTCATCATAGTGGGACACTATTGTGATCACCAACCCGCTTGCCCAGCATAATTTCTTAATGCGTATAGGTTAGGCAATGATCAGAACTATGGATGCAAAATTGGAATAAAACTTTAAAAAATGACACATGGAACTTTAGTCAAGAAATATACGAATATTATTGAAAAATCTGTATCCAATTTTATCGTTTATCTCGGAATTTTGAACTTATAATGTTTGGGTGTGTAGATATGTATATTTAATGATAAAACGAACTTACCTGTACGTGAAGTTCTATCATAATTATGCGAGCTGCTCAATTCGAAGCGATTAATGTTCACATGTAGTAATGTTTCCAATTCACGGCCATTATCACGAATTATTTAAAGACTATAATGCTAATCTGAAAGCAAAAAGGATTAATACACTCGATTCGACTAGTTCCGCTCTCTGGGCGTCCGCCATGTTTACCTCATTTAGTTTAAAGCTTGTATCCTGTACGGTAAGGCGCTGATTTTTTGCTTAAACCTGTGGGGGGGATTAAGGGTGGGATTATCTGTTAATCGCTTCGAATTGAGCAGCTCGCATAATTATGATAGAACTTCACGTACAGGTAAGTTCGTTTTATCATTAATTATGCTTTGCTGCTCAATTCTCGCGATTAATGTTCACATGTAGATGTTCAAAGAAACAAAGTGAAAAATCAGCAAACTATATTAATGTTTACATATATTTTAAGTATGCGAATCATTTATTATAAATATAAGGATATTAGCAATTATCCATAATACTATTTATACTGCCTTATCAGTATAGCATTTCGACATAAAAACAGAATCTGAGTGTGCTTAGGACACATAATAATATTATGAATATTTAAAACAAATTGCCTGATAATATTGTAACAGCAATAAACATTTTATTAGTTATTCGCTATTAAGAATTGATCTGGCGTAGGTCTCATTTTGTAAAGGGACTATTGCAGAACTTTGCAAGTGTGGAAGAGGATGCGCTCCGTTCTGTGGCTTTTCTTATTTAATTCATGCTGACTCCTAGCCGACTAGCCTTGAACTGTGTGAACTATACAGAGAAATGTGGGCTTCGCTTCGGTGGAGCATATCCTCTATCCAGTGACTAAGTGTCTTATAGATTCTGATATCATTATAGGTAAACAATCAGAATATATTTATATTATAATGTATATATATTTATATTATAATAAATAGAATAAATTTATTTTTGACATAGTTTGCACTCTGTGAGCAGTCACAAGTGCTAAAAGCGAAATCAGCTTCTTTGATAGTATCTCGAGGGTCAAACTTTCATTTGGAAATTAATTTTCTAAATAATAGATCAGATTCGGGTTGTAGACTCGATGTAAATGGAACCTTCATAAATTTAGCAATTCTATCATCGTCTATGATATTTTTACCTCAAACAAATAATAGTGCTGATCTACAACAACTAAGACTACCGTATTGGTATCTTGAATTGAACAGATTTGTGAAAAGGTACAATATATTTGGAAAAGATGCGACTATACAATCAATGATTGTGACAAAAAGCAAACCAAGCTTTATAATGTAAATTATATTGTTGACGGTAGTTGTAGTGCTTCCCGGATAATATGGTTGCATCCAGGGTTTTTGGGACCTGTATGGGGACCTGGAATCATCGGATATGAACAAGTCATGACTTAAAGAAAATAAATAATTTCGGATATCATTAATATTTTAACCATTGGGAGCTAGGGCTGAGTAAGCCAGGAGTGCACTACTAAAATTCCTTGCTTAATGCAATTCCAATAGTCTGTTATTATTTTATTTAATGTATTTAGAATGACACTAAATGGTAGCGTGCCCCGGAAGATGGTAAAGTCCACCACCTCACTCATGTCATGGGGCCCGCAGTATACGACAATTGCCAGAAAACATCAACGGCGCCCAGAAATTGGCTATTTTTAAACTTCGCCTCAAACGCTGGCTTATTATTAATTAATTTAATAAATTATAAATTGTATATTTGAATGACATAATCAAATGTGTCCTATATTTTGATGTGTAAACTGGCTTTGTGAATAAATTACAGTATATGACTTATGGTGGGAATGCGTAGAAATATAATTAAGACTAGTGGACAGTAATAGCGTCAACACAATAAGCATATGGGTCAGCTCTCTAAGATATATATTTGTCTACGTTACCATTGGAATTACTTGTGAATATGTTATGCGATAATGTTATCGCTTGATTTACTATATGATGCAAAGATGAAAGGTTTTCTTTGCTCACAGTATTGCCATATTTCACGAGTGTCCTTGTTGAGGTGGGGGAATTTCACACTACTCATTTGGTTTATACAGGCGATATGGCAGTCGTGTTGTCAATGCGAAGCAAAAACAAAGCTGCTAGTAATTCTAAAATATTTGAATTTTGTTGTATAACACCAATTTAAATCTTCCTCTAATGTGTGAAACATTGTAAAGCGCCTGTCAGCATTACCACCTGCCTGTCTAGTGTCTCCGCTTGTAACGCGCACTCGGCCGAGCACGCGGCGGCGGCCGGCGCCTGCTGTACTCCGCTCTGCTCCTGTAGTGAGGAGGCGGCGAGGCTCCCGCAGACCGATGCGATGGACCCGGTCTCGTGTCTGGAGTCTGATAATTCGGCTGTGGGTGCTTCCAGTTAAAATTAATTTGTGAATTTGTAGGTGTCGGATACTTAGTTACCGCTGATTTGGGTTTGTTGAACTGTAAATCCTGGCTCGATTTAGTAATCGCCTTAGTAGCTTTTAGCTTTTCAGGTAGATCTTCTCCGAGCAGATTTTTATCTCGTTTTGACTCCTTTAGTGTATCTTTCATTTTATTACTAAGTGTCGAGATAAGGAAATTTCGTTTCATTTTTGTATCTATATAGTGTGAATCACACAGCAAACGACAAGCGCCACTGACATGTTTTAGAACCTTTAGACTCGAATCCGATTTATCATTGACTAGTATTTCCATAGACTTTACTAAGGCTGTCAAAGCTGTGCTAACTTGTCTTTGTCTAGCTGCCAATGAGGTATCTTTCTTTTGTAGGGCATCCGAAATTGCAGCTTTAACCTCAGCATTCAATACCGGGGCGCTGAAGAGTGGGCAGTTACCCGGAATGGGATATTCTTCAATCAACTTGTCCTTTTGATCTTTTTTGAGCCCATTTAGCAAAACGTCTTGTAACCTAGATGCGATATCATTATGGATATTTGGACCAATCGGTGAGTCTTCCTTAGGCGCCTCACCGAACAGCGTAAGTATTTCCTCGTCCAAATGGGATATTTATCCCACAATTACATCACTGTCATCGTTTTTACCTGGCGTGCACGGTTGTTGAGCATTATTTAATAGCTGGGTTTCATTTTGTAAATTTGTTGGTGGCGCATCATTATAAACGACTGATGGAGGCGAGATTTCAGCGTGTGGGATTTCAGCCTCATGGTAAGGGAGAGTATAGGGATGGATTTTCATACTCATTTTCCCAATGAGTTCGATTTTCGTAGTCTGAAATAAACAAATTTGCTACTTATTTTATTTTGAAGGTAATGATCCCAAGAATTATTAGCATCACGCTTGGCACGTAGTATTATGATGTAGTATCAATTTGTTGTGAAGGTAATGATCCCAAAAATCATTCGCATCACGCTGGGTATGTATTATTATGTAGCATTATCTTGTTGTGAAGGGAATGATCCCGAAAATCATTCGCATCACTTTGGTGTGTACTATTCTGTAGTATTATCTTGTTGTGAAGGTAATAATCCCGAAAATCATTCGCATCACTTTGGCAAGTACTATTATGTAGTATTATTCTGTTGAGAAGGTAATGATCCCGAAAATCATTCTCATCACTTTGGCACGTACTATTATTTTAGTATTATTATGTTGTGAAGGTAATGATCCCAAAAATCATTCGCATCACTTTGGTACGTACTATTGTGTAGTATTATTCTGTTGTGAAGGTAATGATCCCGAAAATCATCCGCATCACGCTCGGTACGTATTATTATGTAGTATTATCTTGTTGTGAAGGTAATGATCCCGAAAATCATTCGCATCACTTTGGTGTGTACTATTCTGTAGTATTATCTTGTTGTGAAGGTAATGATCCCGAAAATCATTCGCATCACTTTGGCAAGTACTATTATGTAGTATTATTCTGTTGAGAAGGTAATGATCCCGAAAATCATTCTCGTCACTTTGGCACGTACTATTATTTTAGTATTATTCTGTTGTGAAGGTAATGATCCCGAAAACCATTCGCATCACTTTGGCACGTACTATTATGTAGTATTATTCTGTTGTGAAGGTAATGATCCCGAAAATCATTCGCATCACTTTGGCACGTACTATTATGTTGTTTTATTCTTTATCACGACGTGTACGTTTTCGTCCCATGTTTAAAACACCTAGAGATGACTAACGATAGCCGGAAAACTATAAGAAAAATTTTAAAAGGTTTTGACGTGTAACGGCCGTTGCACGAAAACACTGAATGAGGTAAACATGGCGGACGCCCAGAGAGCGGAACTAGTCGAATCGAGTGTATTAATCCTTTTTGCTTTCAGATTAGCATTATAGTCTTTAAATAATTCGTGATAATGGCCGTGAATTGGAAACATTACTACATGTGAACATTAATCGCGAGAATTGAGCAGCAAAGCATAATTTATGAATATATGAGCTTCTTCATGTCCAATTGACAAGTTTTGTTAAAGTTCCGATCCCAAAGTTCCGATTACTAGTTATGGGAGAGGCTTATGTCCAGCAGTGGAATGCAGTAGGCTGATGTGTATTTTCAGGTTCTACATACGCGATGCTCTTCGTGAAGACAGTCCTAGCGAACCTCCTGCGGCGATACCGTCTGCGACCACCAGCTCACCCGGAGGACCCTATACCCGTCAAGTTTGATATCATGATGAAGGCGGTGGATGGTTTTATTGTTCGAGTCGAGGATCGGAAAAAATCTGTATGAATAAAATGATATTAAATATTCAAACATAAATTTTATGTTTTTTTGGTGTTTATTCTTTCGAAAATGTACCTATATTCATAATACATCATCATCAAAGTCATCAGTTCAAAAATGTAATCAACTTTGAGTGTAAACTCTCTGATTGTAAATGCTTCGATTGCTACATGATCGTCTTGTCCACTATCATCCTAAGACCAACTCGCTCGGAAGCTCTACTAAGGTCAGCTAGCATCGTACTCAAATATTATCCTATCCTACATATACAATAAATTATGAACAGCATAAGGCGAGCTGTTGAAGAGGACCATATCTTCGGACCCGAGTTCTTCTAAGAGTCCGTCAGGGTCCCCTGAGGACTCGGGTTTAGGCGCGTCTTTATAGATCGTAGTGAAAGCAACGCAACACGTAGGACTCTTCAGCTCTGGCTTGCTTTAATTGGTCGTCTAGAGAGGAGTCGTCAGAGCTACAACTACAATTACACTTAGAAAATATGAATTGCTAACAATGTCATTTAAACCGATGATGCAATGGTGTAGACTGTAGACCCAAGGTCAAATAAAGCACGTGTAAAATTAAGGTGATTCGATTGCCAGACAAAATCAATAGTGGTTTATCTTATTATACAAATTACACTTTTTTAATAACCTTCTATTGCGTGATATTTTAAAGACAAACGGCTCTTAATCGCGTAAACTTACGGTTAATTCTCCTTGATTATCCTTAGTTACTTCTATTGGGTGTCCCACTGCTGGGCAAAGGCGTACCCTCTCGTTTTCCATTCCGTGATGTTATTGGCAAGTTCCCGCCATTCTTCGCAGAACATATACAAATTGTTCCGCTATCTCCTTTTTGGTCTGCTTCTGCTCCGTTGGCCATCGTGTGGGATCCACTCAGTGAGTGATTTAGCCCACCTCTCCGGGTGCATACGGCAGGCATGTCCCATTTTAGCTCAGGGGTTGTGACACCGATCTATAATACGAGTTATGGAGTTGAGGTCCGTGATTTTAATCCGGTCAGTTCTTTGCTCCGTCGCGAATCTTGAAATTTAGACTTTCGAACCTTATTGAAATAATAATTTGTGCTGAATAAAAATACTGATTGAAACCGAAAATATGTAGAAACCTCATGTTTACATAAACATGAGGATCCTGTAGGTACATACCTACAGGATCCATATAGGCCGCTCGGGAACTTTGTCACACTGACGTTATAAATCAGTGGCCTCATCATCATCATCAGCCAATTGACGTCCACTGCTGGACATAGGCCTCCCCCAGAGAGTTCCACAAAGATCGGTCGTGAGCTGTCCGCATCCATTGGACACCCGCAACCTTTACCAGGTCGTCGCTCCATCTTGTGGGGGGCCTTCTCACGCTGCGCCGTCCAGTGCGTGGTCGCCACTCGAGAACACGCCGACCCCACCGGTCATCGGTCCTCCGGGCAATATGGCCAGCCCACTGCCACTTCAAGATGGTGAAATTGGGGCCTGATTGTTAGAAATGTCCAACTATATGTCATTTTGACATGGTTATAGAGTAGCATAGGGTTCGAATAGGCTACTTGACTCATATCAAATTTAGTGCAAAAAATTATTATTTTCTGTAGTATTTATTTATTTATTTATTTATTTAACCTTTATTGCACAGTTACAAAAAAATAAAAGTACAAATGGCGGACTTAATGCCTTAAGGCATTCTCTACCAGTCAACCATTGGGTCAAACAGAAAACTTACATTTGTATATTGTTAGTATTTGTATTTGTTAGTATTTATTGATAAGGTCAATATTTTTCGATCATTGTGTATTAAAAGTGTTTGATGGGTAGGTACATATTTTTTATTGAAAATTTTGTTTTAATTTTTTTATTTCGTACTCTGAAAACGGTGTCGGCCATGATGTGACGTCATAGGATCTTAAACTAACTTCATGTCGAATCTTATACGAGTGAAATTCGCATTGGACATGTAGGCATGTAGCTTTGCTGTGACATTGACATAACATAAGTGACATATCAAATGTTTGTTTTCGGTTTGATTGACGTCACACCACAGATAATCTAAGCATTAACATGGCTAGTATCGTTTTCGCGCGGTAACGAAAGTTTTAAATAAGTTATAATTTTGCGATTTTCTAGGTCGTGAAAATATATTTATATTTTTTTCCGTTAATCAGATATTGATTAATAATATAAGACAAACTTTAAAAATGGGTCAAGTAGCCTATTGATTGAGTGTGTATTGTACATCAACATATTGTTAAGTAATAGTGCGTATTGGCTAAATATACCACAATTGTTTTTAGTTTGTCAAGCTAATCACCTTAAGTTGAAAATATAGTAACTTAACATAAAAAAACAAACATTCGGTAGGTATTTATCGAAAAGCCGACGTACCTACCTAACTTTGAAGTAATTCTGGTTTTAGGTATTATTTTAAAGACTAATATTTTCACTGGTTGCATTTACATTTTGCTGTTTGTTCAGTGAATTATCATACAACTGAGACGACATTTTACCGATAACAGGACATTTTTCCCAAAATATTATAGGATACAACTAACATCAGGTCAGTGAGCGTTGATTGTTGAAATAAATAGTTTGTACTTTTGATACAAGTTTAATCCTACATTGGCCTCACAGTATTTTAACAAGTAGGTAAGTACTAAAAGGGCATTTCCACTTTTAGCAATTAGCATGAGATAAAAAAAACTTTAATTTCAGTCAGTTTTGCACTTGACTGTACCTTGACAATCAAGTACGATTTCTTTAAGAATTGAAACTTGATCGGCGAATTTTTATTTCATATAAAAAACATAGAAAAGCTAAAAATAACTAACTACTTAGTTGAGGTCTCCGAGATCCGAACCTTGCGGAAGGGTTCCCAATGTTCCCATAATGTCGGCTGCGTTCCCCCTTTGGATGACTATACCTATACGTTGTGCAACGTTGTCAAACATTTTTTTGGATAACTGAGCTAACCTTATAAATCTTATAATAGTGCTAAAATTAACACCAAAACTTTTTATCATGTATCACGTGGGTAAACCTTGGCATTCATTTTACAGCAATAGGAGATTCAAATTAATACGTGTTTATCTTTGAAATGGGTGTTTTAAAAGCTTAAACAAGTCCACGTGGTACAGTCAAGTGCAAAAATAAGTATCGAAAGAATCCGCTTATAAATATGTTACGACGTACTTATTACACAAAATTAGAGTGCACTGGGACATAATTTTGAAAATTTTTGTGTAGGTACACCTTATTTAATTTTTGTCTTTGACTGTATAATAATCAATGGTGCGATAGTGATTACACTGTAAGGTGCATTTAGACCAAACGAGCATTCGCTCATTCAATCCCCCACTCTACGAAATTCGTTCGTTACACAAAACGTGATTCGTCAAAATTCGTTGATTTCGTAGAGTGGGGGATAGAATGAGCTGCTCGTTTGGTCTAAATGCGCCTTTACTGTGTCTGTTTGCCACTCACTCGACGATTTCGGCTGAATAGTGTTTACCACAGAATTAGATTTGGATAGAAGAAACAAGTTCATTCATTTGTATGGCGGCCGAGCATGTCAGATTTTGTACTGAGGTTGTTACTTGCCTATGATTTTAAATATGTCTCAGGCCCTTGAGTATTCATATTTTTTTGTGTTGTTGCAATTGATATTACTTAAGGAGGCATTATTAATGTTTTTGTTCACTTCAACTTACAAAATTTGACACCCGAAAGCTGCAAGCTGCGATTATAGACGGACAACTCAGTGGATTTCACTGAGTTCATTTGACACGCTAAGTACTCGTAGATACGTTTGCTTGATCTATGGTATATATGACATCTGTGGTGTTTGCCGTGTGGTGACGGCAGTAAGAATACATTTGTCACCACCCCAACTCCTCCTGCGGGTGTCGTAAGAGTCGACTAAGGGATTGAAGTGTCACTGACCATTCTACAAGATTGATGATGGGCAGCAGCGTCATCCTAGTGGACACATTACTGCGATCGCCAATCCACTTGCCCAGCGTGGCGATTATGGGTATTTACCTCCTAATGCGTCTATACGCACAGTTAATAGGAGATGCCTACGTCCAGCAGTGGACTAACATAGGCTGATGATGATGATGATGATGATGTGGTGTTTACGATCTGTCATAACTGTCATAAGGTCAGTGTGAGTTAAACAAATGTTGGACTCGGTGGTCAAGAGTACAGAACTGCAGGTCAAGATGCCAGTCTGCAATCGTATACGATAAGTAATAAATGTATGAGAATGACAGATACGAACGAATAGTCACGCATGTAACCTGACATTATTTTGGTCATGTGACTTATCGCTTATCCTCAGCCGAATTAAACCAGGCATGGGATTGATTAATGTAATCATGCATTACAAGAGTTTTTAAAAGTTACTCTTAATAATGACCCCACAATTTTTTTTAAGATTAACGGAGCAGCAATGTAGGTACGCACATTTGTTATTGTTATATGGCAGTTTGTTATATCATCTGCTTTTGAAATTAGCTGTCAACGAGTGTTTAACTCGCGTATGTTGCTCTACATTGCGCCGAATTATTGTGTATGGAAAATTGTGTTGCTCTAATTTTAAGTGAGTTATTTGTATGTACTTGTTATGTCGTAAACTAACACCCGTTAAGAGCTTCGCCCGTATTAGACTTACACCCTGTATGATTGCAATATGGCATCTTGCGTAGGTCTACAGCTAGTATCAATCTATGTTGCAATTTAATGACATAGGGACCATAGGGTTGTATTGTATAGACCGGGAAACCTAGTACTTGAATTCCTTATGGTATGACCAATTGACCACCGAAGAGATGACTTAAATCTGACGGTGATCCAATTTCATCCCCAGATTTTAAACCAGCGGCCATTTTCCCACTCAAAGGATCCGTCTGTTTCTTGGTCTACCAGGATATCATGATGTCAAAGAGGTTCTTAGAAATCGTCTTCGAAGCCGAGCTGGATACAGAAGAACACCCTGAACTTTTGAAGCTGGCTGAGGAGCTGTGCAACGAGCATCAAGACACCAGGGCCGCAGCCATTCAGGAGCTCAGAGACATGATAATCGGTAATTCCCCGTTCACTAGTCCATAGAATGCGAGTCTAATGGTGGACAGGGTATTTTTTTTTATTAATACTAAACTGGCTTACTTTGAGGTTCTGGCTTACTTTCGCTGATGCTTTCGGGTAAATTATAAATAAAATAGTAAAGAGTATCAGTCACTCTTGAGGCTCCGGCCTCCGGGTCACGCTCGCTCACCGCGATTAATGCCCATAATCACCACGCTGGGCAAGCGGATTCACGATCGCAGTACTGTGTCCAGTATGATGACGCTGCTGCCTATCATCAATCTACTATCAAGAATGGTCAGTGACACTTAAATCCCTTAGTCGACTCTTACGACACCCGTGGGAAGAGTTGGGGTGGCGACAAAAATTCTCACTGCCGTCACCACACAGCTGGTGCATTCAACAGTAAAGTCGGGTACGTGACACCGGTCTTCGCGTACAGTGAATACAATTTTTAGTGTAGGTATCTTAATTTTATAACTGGCGTGTTTTTTATTTATAGAGAATTCTCGCACATTGCATATACTTCTAAGGTAGTTGTCATAGCCGTCACGTTCCCGCCAAGTTAATTCGTGGAAAGCCTCGGCTGCTTTGAGCTTTTAGGTTAGCTCTTTGGAATTTAACAATGGCGCAGACTTTTGGTGGCTACCAGCCTATATTTAAAAGGTTTGTCACTGAGATTTGTTTGTTTATAGAGCGTGGCGAGTGTGTACCGCGGCGGATGGACGACCAGTTTTTGCTGCGATTTCTGCGCCAGCGACGCTTCGTTGTGCGACGCGCGCACAGGCAGGTCAGAGGGGTCAGAGTTCTCTCTTGCACCAGCACTCTTTCACTGCTAGACATAGGCTTGTCCTATAAGCCTTAATTTAGCTTACCGTAGGACTAGATCGACTTGTTATGATAGAGAGAAGCTAGTTGAGCACATTTGATTTATTGCTCTGTAACTCCTAAGCATTTTAATTTTTTTTTAATTATCTGCAGCATTATCTGCATTTTTAAAATTATCTGCAGTTGATAGGAATTTCAACAGAGAAAAAACGTCTGCAGACACTTTTTCTTATTCGTTTCCAATTTCACAGAAAGTATATTTTAAATTGATAAAGTCAGATACGCTCAACTTTGCCCCGGTACCGAGGTAAGTTGAGAAAGCCAAAATTACAAAGAAATATGAGTCTTTTTAACATGATCAGGCACTTTTTTTGGGTAACTTTTTATGCAAAATAATTATTAGCTAATATTGAAAGCACCCTAAAAAGCTGTTTTATGTCAAAAATACCAATAAAAAATACATACTAAATTTCATTGATCAACTTACCCTATTGCAAAATGCTCAACTAATCCCTAGACTTGTTTTAACAGAAATAAATATGAAAATAACAGAGAGATGTGCTAAAATTGGTTTTACAATTCGATAAACACAGAAACTGACTATGTATTCATATCAACAGATAGCACTTCTTATCGCAGATCTAGGCAAAAGATCCAAACATGGATATTTTACTTTTAGTTTGTAAAAAAATTACATAATTTTGGATGCGGGTGGCGCAGGACCGGTCATTGTGGCAATCTTTGGGAGAGGCCTATGTTCAGCAGTGGACGTCTTTCGGCTGATATGATGATGATGATGATGATACATAATTTTTGCCACCATACAGATATCTTTTTGCAATGTAATGTCCTAGCCAACGTGTATAATTTCCAAGATATTTATGTTGCTTAACTTACCTAGTCCCTATATACCCTACCTATTCGTAGTTGGTGCGGTATTGCAGCTTCCTCGAGCAGTACCCATACCTGTATAAGGGCGTGGACCTGTGGGACCTGGCGAAGATGGGAGACGTATACGAGGGGTGTTTGCTGGACCGTCCAGACGTGGGCCGCATTTCTATCGTCCGATTTGGTGAGTACATCCTTTTCATCCTTTGTGTGAGGATGAAGCTCGAAAGTCTATACCTCATTTCGTTTCACTTCACTTCATCAGCCTATGATAGTCCACTGCTGGACGTAGGCCTCTCCTATTAACTATACGTATAGACGCATTAGGAGGTAAATTCTCATAATCGCCACGCAGGGCAAGCGGATTGGCGATCGCAGTAATGTGTCCGCTATGATGACGCTGCTGCCCATCATCCATCTTTTATCAAATAATGGTCAGTGACACTTCAATCCCTTAGTCGACTCTTACGACACGAATGGAGGAGTTGGGGTGGTGACACATGTATTCTTACTGCCGTCACCACCCGGCCAACGTTTCATTTCGGCAACGGCATTTCGTTTACGTTTATTTTATCTTGACGTCTTTGGCTGTGAATCCATTCGCAATGTGCAGTTTACTAGAGCTTGTTCGAAAAGGCACATGCGACGCAGAAAAGCACACCAATCTCAGATCACAAATCCGTTTGCCCAGAGTAGCGATTAGAGGCATCATAATTATCCCAATTCGTCCATACTGGGGAAGAGCCCCGGGTCTGAATTTGTATGGCTAGAACCGGGAATTCTCGGTTCCTATACTGTACTTGTATATAAAGCCAGAAACGGGAGCACATCCTAGTCCATACCATACACATACGTATAGAGTGTGTTAACATCATGCAGACTTTTATTGACGCCGAGAATTGCAGTTTTTTAGCCAAACCGTGAGCACTATTTGATTCAAAATTCTAAAAAAAGCAATTAACTTTCTAGGAAAAGTACGTTGCTTGTACTTCAAAATGAATCGTTAATTTGCACTTGACAATGACAACTAAGCATTACACGCGTTACATTAATCGTTTGGAGAAAAAAAACTTAATTGTGCGGTCAATTTAAATATTTATCAGATGTTAATACTTGAAAACGATTACTAGTAATGCATGTTTCTGCAAAAGTAACACTGGGTCATAGTAACACACTGTATTAAAGGCCTTCGCCCAGCACACATCATCAGCCTATGATAGTCCACTGCTGGACATAGGCCTCTCCTATTAACTATGCGTATAGACGCATTAGGACGTAAATGCCCGTAATCGCCACGCTGGGCAAGCGGATTGGCGATCGCAGTAATGTGTCCACTATGATGACGGTGCTGCCCATCATCAATCTTTTATTAATTAATGGTCAGTGACACTTCAATCCCTTAGTCGATTCTTACGACACCCGCAGGAGGAGTTGGGGTGGTGACAAATGTATTCTCACTGCCGTCACCACACGGCTAATTCGTCCAGCAGTGGGCTGAAATATGCTTATGACGTGATTTCTTTCCTAGGAGCTTGGGACCCTGACGAGCACCATACTGAGGTTCTCGTGCAAGCTTGCCTCGCTATGTTAGAGATCGGGTTGAGATCGCCTAAGACACAGGTGAGTGGAAAGGCCATATTATACTTCGTATTTTTTCTACGGTTACTAATTCTAACCTATCTAACTTATTTTAATATCTCATATAACTTCTTACTTATATTTGTCTGTTATTGTCATGGTTTCGGTCATCTGAGTCACGCTAGTTTTATGCAAAATGTTGCTACTTAAACTTTGCAAACATGATTTTTTCTGGTCTTAGCCCTTTCCTGATGACCTGGTGAAGGTCGCAGGAGTCCGCTGGATGCGGGTGGCGCAGGACCGGTCTTTGTGGCAATCTTTGGGGGAGGCCTATGTTCAGCAGTAGACGTCTTTCGGCTGATATGATGATGGTGATGATGATGAGCCCTTTCCTTAATGGGCTACCTACAAACATGGACGACATGCATGCTTGAATAATTTAAGTAGCACAATTTCCCATAAAACAAGAGCGACTCACGTCACCTTTTTTTCATTTCTTTTTCATACATTTTGACCGATGCATCACGACATTTTGTATGAAAGACCCAAAAATTTTCTTGAGATTTCTGGGTTAGCTCCATAGTAAAAGTTGTTCAGTATAACCTACCAAATCACCCCGTTCAAGGTTTTCAGTGGCTCAGGTAACGTGTTGTATTATGACGTCAACCAAATTTTTATACAAAATTATTGAAAATGCTGGTGATTCTAATTAGGTAAAACCCAAAAACCTGTTTCCGACTTGTTTATTAATTTTTTATCAATTTCAGTCTTAGGATTGACAACTGTTGACCTAAGCCAAAAAACATCCAAACTACGAAGTAATGTCATTGAAATGACTTATTCTTTTTTAATAAGGTATTTGGAGGCACGCTGATCATCGATTTCGGTAACGTCAGTATGAAACAGATCGCCAAGCTCAACCCCACTACTGCTCACCAATGGGTTGCATTTTGCGGGGTAAATAATCATTTAACATAATTTATTATTCCTATATAAAATGATATTGGCTATTTATAAGATGAGATAAGTTCAGTTCAAATTTTTGATGAAACATGAAACTATTGTGTGATTAATTTTCACAAAAATTTAAGAAAGAGCAACTGTTAGTTTAAAAACTATATCAATGAAGCTAATAATTCCGCCAAAAGGGTTTGTTGAGGTCAGTAAAGTTTGAGCGTAGATTGATCTGCTTTAGGTAATAAAGAATAGGTATTTACTATTCTTTAGAAGTAATTGTCTTAATAGTTCACTTTGTCTTATTAATTAATTCGTAATTTTCTTTGGTCCATAACATCCAATATTTATGACCTACTCTTTAATAAATATTTAATTTCTAGTTCGCGCTCCCCTGTTCGATAAACGCCGTCCACCTTATCAACTACAACTGGTTAATCCACGCCTTTTTGTTCTTCGTCAAACGCCTGGTCCCTAAGAAAGCTTGGAGCTTCGTCCACTTCCATGGGAACGACTTGGAGACTCTTCATCAGCTCGTGGATCCAAGGTGTCTCCCGCCGCGGTACGGGGGCAGCTCCAAACACCACGTGACCTTTGGGGACTGGTTGACCAAGATCAGGAAGTACAGGGACGAAGACTTCGATAGGGAGATGAAGGAATTCGGGTATTTGATCAAGGAGTGAAATGGACTGTTCTGAGTACTTGGTTACTAATCAAATAATGTTAAGTTTTTTTTTATATACACCTATGCAAAAGTGTGCATTGCATTAGATCTCGATGTCAAAAATTAATTTGGTTTGTTTAATAGTTAGTAACTAGATAAACCCTAGACATTAAAATATGTATGTCGATGATAACCCAACTTTTATGTAATGAAATATTATAAAAACATCCTTATAATATTTTTTTTATTTCATCAAAATTTAAAAAAAAAATGTTGGCTTTATTTATTCATATCAAAAAAGAACATAAAATATTAATGTAACTTAAATATATGATGCGCCACATAAACCTGTATAGGTTTATGCGTGGTGCAATTGCGTCACATCACTCACAGCGATGTAAGCAAGCATATTATTATGATCTTAAAATCTTAATAAAGGTATACACTGTACATGCTTTGCCAGTTGAACTGAGGTGTGCCAAGTCTATTTCAATTTTTAAAGCTCATCTCAAGCAACACTTTCTGTCACTTCCTTAAGCTCCTTTGTCCTTCCTGTTTATACGTTGTCTATATTATTGCATATTGTATTTATTTAGTTATATTTATGTATTTGTTTATATATATTTATATTTATGAGTATATATACTTATATATATATATATATATATATATATATATATATATATATAATATGTATATATATTGGTGCTGATGTGAACTTATTTTACTCTGGTTTATCTCATTGTACTTTTATTTTTCATTCAATACTTTCTATATGTCGATTCTACTGCCATAAGGTTGTCTGGAAGAGATCGCTTTTTAGCGATAAGACCGCCTGTTGTTGCGTGCTTCTTGTAAGCTTCCTTTTTAGTTTATTTATTGTAAATTTTAGCACAATAAAGAATATTATTATTATTTGTATCTCCTTGAGGATCACGGGCTTACAAATCCCGGTTTTTTGATAGGCTTGCGCGGGGATATAGATCCAACACGTAGAGGCCCTTTGGAGAAATTTGCTGTGTTGTACACCTGCTGCAACCCATTCACGGGCACAAATACATATCCGTAAACCGGTCCCAGCAGGCGCATAGAGGCTATTGAGAAGGAATGGAAAAGACTAATGGGCTATGGTGATGGAGGATGGATGGATCAGAAATGGAACTATAGAAAAGAGGTCCGGACACCTGCCATAACAATGATTTCTCTTTGCTATCGAGGCAGGCGGTGACTCGCCGCCGACTAGATGGGCCCCCGTAAATGCCGTCACAAGAGACAGCCAGAGGCAACACCGGTGTAGGCGGCTCAGGAGTGTAGAGAGGTGTACACCGCTTTCTGCGCAGTGGCTTGACAGCCGCTGCACCAACTCGCGACTTATGCAAATTTACACTTCCACCCCTGGAGCATATAGCTCTGACGACTCCTCTCTGGACGGCCAGTTAAGGCAAGCCAGAGCTGAGAGTCCTACGGGTCCCCTTGGGGTTCCACTCCGACCGACGAAGACACGCCGGAGGCGGGGACCCTGACCGACTCTCGGGAGCACTCGGGTCCGTGGGGTCGTTACTCCCCAACAGCTCGCCACAAGCTGCCCTGCGGCCTTATTATTATTATTATTACATTTTAGATATTTACCTACGTACTTAAATAGCAGGTAAGACGAGGCATCACACATCCCCGCCCGCACTAAAGATATAGTATTACTTGAAAGCGTTTTAGATTTTTTTTTTACTTTCTAAGATGTTAGCAAATAGGTCTTATTATTATTATTTATTATGCTATTCGGTATGCTAGGTAGCATGTTTTCCCACGTCCTTGCCTTATAGATTCACATACTTTAGTACAATATATCTGGGTTGAACAACTACATTACGCAACTGTTTTTATTAACACTTTTATATACCTAATCATACTCATCAAGAATTATCGACATGTTAATTTTGTCGAAGATAGAAGATAATCTATCTTCTTCTTCTATTTTACAATATTTAAAGATGTCAGAGTTATTATTGAGTTTATGAAATACAATGTAAGTATTAAACCTTATATTTTTACCTTTCTTTAAATTAATTACATCGGGGATCTAAAACGTACCAATCAAGTACTCGTAGATAGTGCAGAATGTTCAGAGGCTATAGCTAAAATATTTAGAGGATTTTGATTCTACATAAAAAACGGAAGGTAGTAATTACAGAAGACGAAGTAGATCACACACAGGCAGGAATTTGAGAAATAAATAAAGATAATAAAGTAAGTTCACACACAAGCTAATTCATTTTATTTATTTATTGAATACAATTTAAATTAAACCAAAGATCTGAATGAAGACAAGCAAGTAGATAATGCAAAAGTCAGAAAAAGAGAGCAGAACCGACACGACACGCTCATTTCGCATTGATTAGTGATAACTACACTACCTACAGTATCCTATATGACACCAGTTATCTGAATGATGACAATAAGGTACGTGGTGCAGAGTCCAATGAAGGAGAGCACGAGCGACGCGTCAAGCGTCATCGTCCGCCACAGGCGGATGCAGAAGCGGCGTTCCAGAAGGTAGTCAGCAGCATTTGACAGCGCATCGCTAAGGGAATCATCTGCGAGTAAACAATAGTACATTGAGAATGGGGATGGACAATATATGGTATAGAAAAGATATTAGCATTGTCGAAAATAATAAATAAAAGAATTGTTAAGTTGCTAGTGAGTTATTTCTATGTGGGGTATGAACATCATTTAAAATTGATCCACAAACAATCTAGGGAGGCTAAGTACGGTATTACTAACGAGAGTCTGTTAGTACACACGATTGTTTCGCTTATCGCACCGACTGTGATGCACTCAATCAATGTTTTTCTTCACACTTGTAAGCAAAACAATTTAAAGACAGAATTATATTAAATACTTACCATTCCTATAATTTTCTAGGGAGTTTTACTGTATAACCCCGTAAATATTCCGTTTTAAGCTATACTATCGAATAATATATTTGACCATGTTAGCTTAAAAAGGAAGCATTAACATCGTGGAGTTTCACTTTTTTTTACTCGCGTTGACTTTCATAGTGGGCTTCCGAGCGTTTCAACCGCCGTGACTTCGGTGACAACATTATTACCTGATTTGCGTGGGTATCTCATTTTTTTACATACCTTTGTTAGTAGTCGTCAACTATGTCTAACGATATATTGAAAAGTTCTTGTATCGCTCACGGGATTCCTGTGATAAAGCTACCACCGAAGTCACGGCAGTTGAAACGCTCGGAAAAATGCCCACTCACTTTGTTTTGTTATCTATTTTGAAGTACCTATGTTCTAAAAATGATTTTTAAAAATATATGGAAAAGTTGCATTCAATTATAGATTTCGAGCATCTCAAAAAACAGACAACGTTCATTCTCTTAGTTTGCTTGCGGTTGGCTCTAATTGTCAAGACCCTTTTCATACATTTTGTATGGGACGCGGCAACAACACCGCAGGCAAACTTTCAGAGAATGACCCACAAGTTACCATTGCAATAAAGCATCTGGTTTCCGACAGCAACCCTGAATCGATCCACTTCCCTGGAGACCAGTTCGGCGAAAATGGCTGGCAAGCAAGCGAGTAAGATTACCATGAGGCAGGTAAACGTTAGCATGAATTCAACAATCAAATTTAAGTCTTCCTGAAATGGATATACATTTATGATTTTTTTTAGTTGTATGAAAATGTGAGTGAAATATATATAAATTATTATAATGTATGTATCGGACGTGTGGTGACGGCAGTAATGCCAGGCTCACATTATTCCAGTTCAGTAATTCAGCGGTCTAATATCGTTTACATTACTCCAGTATTTTAAGAGTAACTGGATTGGAAACACATGATCTAGTACTGGTTTAGAACAGGAATGGCTGTCTACATTATTCCAGTGCCGCTGGATTGGGTGAGCTGGAATGAAAAGTTGAAAAGTCTTGAAGTCTTTTGAACTATGAAAAGTCTTTCCAGTCGCTGGACTGGAATGCTCACTGGAATGGAAGCATTCCAGTGCATTCCAGTGTCTGTTCACATTTTTCCAGTAGCATTCTGGTACTGGATTGGATTGCTGGATTGGAATGCTACTGGAATAATGTGAACCGGGCATAAAAATACATTTGTCACTACCTGAACTCCTCCTGTGGGTGTTGCAAGAGTCGACTACGGGATTGAAGTGTCACTGACCATTTTTTGGTAAAAGATTGATGATAAGCATGATGATGACGCAGCGTCATCATAGTGGACACATTACTGCGATCTCTAATGCGCTTGACCAGCGTGATGATTATGGGATAATGCGTGAATACACATAGTTAATAGGAGAGGTCTACGTCCAGCAGTTGACTATCATAGGCTGATGATAATGATGATATGTATACAATTGTTGAAAGTAAGTTTTCTTGACCGTATTTCGTTAATACCACTGACATTTATTGCACGGCAATATCTGCTTGCAAGTATTGACACGTTTGAACTTTGAGTTCAATATACATCAAAGTATAACGACATATTGATGATACAGATGCATATTATCGACGCTTATCATGAACAACGCTGCATCTCAAGACGCATCTTGTCGTAATTTGAATTATAACAAAAAAGCACTAGAATTCCCATTGCAGCCGCGTATTATGTTGGATTACCTACAGTGCTGATCATGATAAGCAAAGATATAAATATGTTTCTGTATTATTATGAAAGATAAAGTGTATCAAATAATAATTAAGCGTATAAATGCATTAGGAAGTAAATGTCCATAATCGCCACGCTGGGCAAGCGGATTGGCGATTGCAGTAATGTGTCCACTATGATGACACTGCTGCCCATCGTCAATCTTTTATCAAATAATGGTCAGTGACACTTCAATCCCTTAGTCGACTCTTATACTACACCCGCAGGAGGAGTTGGGGTGGTGACAAATGTATTCTTACTGCTGTCACCACACGGCTGCAAAAGTGTATACCTACATATAGTTTAATCTTCATAATAACACTTACCTGGGTTTTGAGTCTCCAAACAATATTGCGGCCTACGCTTATCCAGAAGGCAAAAGCGGTAGCGAATCTCCCAATTATCTGTAACAGATTACACGAAGATGCCAAAAACTGATATTAACCATAATATTCGTAATAGTATACTATTCAATTATTGTATACTGGAAAAGATCCCTTATAGGATAGTTTCGCCTTTGTACATTGCTTTCATTTTCTTACAAGTGTGTATATTTATATGAATTATACGTATCGTGTATATAATTAAGTGTTTACAATTTATTCTACTGTTGATTACTACCACACATAATTATCATGAAAACTCGTTTTGAATAAATTGTAAATTGTAATATTCCAATCAAAACTAGTTTCTTTTAGGCAAAACACTTGTGCATTGGTTAAAATTAGTTAATCAAGTTTAGTTTATCAGCTTACCTGAAATTTTGGCCAAAAAAATGCAGTGTCCATATTGCGAATCAAGTTTTCATAGAGTTTAATTGAGCTGTTGACGATTTCTATTTGATGCTCTATTACGATGCTACTTCTATGATGATATTTAAAATTTTCTTCGAATTTTTCACGCAGTAAGGCTAGTCGGGAACGCATTAGATCCAAGAAAATAATAAAGTTAACACAATTTACAGACGATGCAAAAGTGAGCATAGCAAACGAAAAAAAAAACAAATCGAGTTTACGTACTGTAAGTAAAATGCTGAAAGAATCAATTGTTTTGTATAAAATAATGCAAACAAACAAGATTTTAGCTGAAGGGGTCAATAGAGGCAAATGAGGGAAACCCAATTCTCTATCTACTCTTTCTATTACTTGACAGTACTTTAATAAGTGGAGTTCCTCTGTAATGAAAGCAACGAACATGTTAGGTGCGTAATCAAAAACGATTACGAGAAAAAGATAAGAGTCTAGGGTCTCTTTGATAGTTTTAAGGAATATGGTTATGGAGGTGGTGGCAATGAGGAGGCAGTAGAGACGGGCGGCGGCGCGGAGCGCGGGGCGCGCGGGGAGGTGCGGGTAGAAGCCGAGCAGTAAGCGCGCGCGCAGAACGCTGCGCAGCGACACCGCTCCCGCTGACGTCTTGGCGGGGGGCAGCAGCGAGTCCATGCTGTACAAAAATCCTACTTAAGGTCTTCGCACATTGTAACAACTAAACCTCAACCTTGCCGGCAGTAAGAATACATTTGTCATCACCCCAACTCCTCATGGGTGTCGTAAGAGCCGACTAAGGGATCATAGTGTCACTGACCATTCTACAAGATTGATGATGGGCAGCGTCGCGTATTTCCAATCTATACAACGCCAGAACGCAGGGGTATGATACTAATCGCGTATAGATTGTAAGTCACTTTTTTACTAAGGTCTTACAATCTATACATGACTAGTACGCAAATAATCGCGTATACTTCGTAGTGATCTATCCTTGCTTGCTTACTCCAAATTATACAGTGCCAGTTTGCAAACGAACTAATCGTGTATAGATCGGAACAAGTGCGCGGGAATTCTAGATTCCAATGTATACGCCAGTAGTTGCATACTCGCCATTTTGTTTTTATTGGCCTCTCTTTCTGTTGCCTGGTAATTCGTATTTGCGTATCTATTCCAAACATTGCATCATATTTCGGCACGTGCCGTTGTTTTGGTTAGCGGTTTTTTGTTGTTTCTTCATATTTAATTAACTTATTAAAACTTCGCTACAGACCAACAGGTCCAAACTTTTATATTTAGTAATTTCAAAAAAGGACTGTCTCGCAAAATACACGTACAACCAACATCTGCATCAAGACGGAGCTTGAAGAACGCGGGAACTAAAAACAGGATACAAGCAGGCCGACCCTCAGCCTCAACACCTACAGCAAAAAAGAATAGAAAAAGGAAACATGACCTTGCATTCAACGTTTCGCAAAATATTAATAATGCTCGTTAATGTTATACTCTTGAAATAAAAAAATTGTGTACCTAACTAAACTAAGCTAAAAACTAACTAAATAGGTAGGTATGTGTATTTCGCAAAATGTTAATAATGGTCGTTAGTTTGAATTACTTTTGCAATAAAAATATTGTATAACATATACCCTTTTTTATTTAAATATTTATTCTTAAAACACTAATAAACTTCAAATAGTTACACCTAACATTTACTTGAATGAAACCCTTTATTATTTCATCAAATTATCTTTCAAACTTTTATCATAGGTACCCAATGCAACTAGTACAGTACAGTCTGGAGTAAGGGACGCAAGTATTCACGTTACAAATTATACTCGAGCAGTACGCAAAATTCGTGTATAGATCGTAGTCACAAATTTAAAAATGACATTACAAAATATACGCGATCAGTTTCCTATGGCTGCGTTTTGGCCTTGTATAGATTGGAAATACGCGGCAGCGTCATCATAGTGGACACATTACTGCGATCGCCAATCCGCTGTGGCGATTATGGACATTTACCTCCTAATGCGTCTATACGCATAGTTAATAGGAGAGGCCTACGTCCAGCAGTGGACTAACATAGGCTGATGATGATAACAACTAAACGGCGACTCGACTCTATGTCAAATACGAGTATTGAAATTGAAGCCCTAAATGTTTAAAGTTTAATTTCAAAAAATGATATTAACTCTCGGCTTACGAGCTGGGGTACATAATATACAGTGTGTAAATCTAATACGGGCGATTAATTAAACCAGGCACGGGATTCATTAGTGAAATCATAGATTACAAGTTTTTTTTAAAGTTACTCTTAATTTAGACCCCACAGATTTTTTTTAAGATTATCGGAGCAGCAATGTAGGTACGAACATTTGTTACTGTTAATATGGCAGTTATGTCATCTTCTTATGAAATTAGCTGTCAACGAGTGTTTAACTCGCGTATGTTGCTCTACATTGCGCACCGAATTATTTTGTGTGGAAAATTTTGTTGCTCTAATTTTAAGTTATTTGAATCTACTTATTATGTCGTAAACTAACACCCGTTAAGAGCTTCGCCCGTATTAGACTTACACCCTGTATATGTATATCAGATCCCAGATGTCACACAAACTCAAATGTCCCCAAATGTCACACGTCATACAAACTTTTCACCTCATATGCGGAGGGTTGAAGTAGTGTACGACGGGTGGTCTACGCGTCTTACACTGAATCTTAACCCTGACACGTTCATCACATATTGACCACACGTTATCCACGCGGCGACTATGCGTTTGCAACTGACGTATATGGAGCAATCATTTGCATTACCCATTCGTTCATGCCGCGTTGTCCATTAGTGACCATCAGGTGGATCAACCTTTGACTACTTATTGAAAGTGTGAGTAGAGTTGCTGCCGCGTTGGCGTGGAATTATAATAATGTGCGGAGACCTTTATCTGCATAGATAATTTTTCGCTAGAGCAGGAGTCTTTGTGATGGTTCAGTGGCCCTACCGGGAACTCCAAAGCACGCGAATTTCGGGGATTTATCTCTGTCAGTCTGATGATGCCTTCATTGGTGTGACAGAGACGAATTCCCGAAATTTCCAAAAATACTGAGTTTGTGATAGGCCAACAGTTTTTACCAATTGATCACACATCAATCTTACACAAACAACTGATTAGTGACAGAAATTGTTGATGGACAAAGGAAGAAAAGGTACAGAAAGAGTCAGGTGTTTGCGGTGATCCAAGATGTTCGGCAATAAATGGGTGCCGTACAATAAATAAATTTTGTTCTACCTTTCTTTTTTCCATTATCTAACGTCGTCACTTAGTCACCACAACGTAAACTTTGATAAACTATATTGAGTATACCGTGGGACTAGATTGATTTGTGTATACGTAGAATGTCCAATTATGTGCCCATGAGGAAAAGGAAATTTTTTAACAGCGGATGACTGAGCACATTTGAAGTTCAAAATGTCGTACCTATGAAGTTTGGGGAATCCGTCTATTTTAAGAGGAACGGCAATTTAAAAAAAAAACAGTTTTTGACCGTTACGTAATTAATGATAAACGCATTTTAGGTAACGATTTTGTGACTGTGTTGTTTACCCAGGTTTTAGCCTTGTCTTACAAAAAAGTAAGTGTGTTTTTTGCGATATTTTTATTAATAAAATATTTTTTATGGAGTGAGTAGTACTTGAAATACCCAAACAATACAATTATTTTTTATTTTTCAGAGTTGACCAAAACTCATATGACATTTTTTTATTCTTTTAGCCTCAGGAATATGCTGTTAAAATTTTTCCCTTTCCTCACCAGCACATTGTATTTGCCTATTATTTTAGAGAACAACTTACGTTATTGTCTGCACTCGTTGCTTAGTTGTCTTCGTCAGTTTTCAACTGCGACTGCACCTTCCTTGATAAATATAAGGATAGCTCAATAACAGTCGTTAACTTTACTGACTTACTCATGACCCTTCTTACAATAACTATAGAGTCCATGATCATGATCAGTTAATCTTGTTGGCGATGGTACGACGTGGTGTATTTTCATAGGCTACAAGCGAATGACGTCATGTTTTAATTGCGTGTAATGCTTTTAAAATAACTTTGTATCGACCAGCATAATGTACTCGTATGTATTTTGGATATGAAAGTCGGAACGAGAATTGTAATGAGATATATCTCATTACGCGTCTCTACATAGGTACCTACCACAGAATTAGATTTGGATAGAAGAAACAAGTTCATTCATTTGTATGGCGGCCGAGCGTGTCAGATTTTGTACTTACTGAAGTTGTTACTTGCCTTTGATTTTAAATATGTCTCAGGCCGTTGAGTATTCATATTTTTTTGTGTTGGTGCAATTAATATTACTTGAGGAGGCATTATTAATGTTTTTGTTCACTTCAACTTACACACTTTGACGCCCGAAAGCTGCAAGCTGCGATTAAAGACGGACAACTCAGTAGATTTTACCGAGTTCATTTGACACGCTGAGTAGATACGTTTGCTTGATCTATGATATATTATGACATCTGTGGTACCTACTAATTGCGTAAAATCCAACAGCGTTACCATAAGCTGCCGTGAGTACAACGCGGACTTACCTTTTCTCCCTCGCGCTCGTAGCAACACAAAGGGCATGAGCGGGATACATAGAAAGTAGGTCATATATACATCAGGGTGCTTAGCCAAGTTGCCAATCGCTAGCGCTTAATCGTCAATCGTAAACGAAAGGCAGCTAACTGTCTTTTTCGCGCTAATATGAAAGAGTGACAGAGAGGGAAAACTACGATACGCTACTAAGCGCTAGCGATTGGCAACTTGGCTAAGCATGCTGATCAGGATGTGCTCTGCGTGATTTTACTCAGGTATATTAATTTAAAAAGGCACTTTTCAGGCAATTCGCACCACATGGTGATAATCACTAAATTAAAAATTTTAAAAACCGACTTCAATCGATTTCTCCAAGATCCCCGAGTTGTTTCCATCATTGGTTTCCTCAAATCCTACTTTCCGAATGCAAATTCTTGTAAATGAATGAAAACTACCAAAAGCGCCATACATGTACCCATAACATTTGACGAGATCCCTCGATTTCTCAAAGATCCCATCATCAGACCGCAACTTGGTACCAACGGGACCATCTCGGAGCTATACTCGTTCGATCACAAAAAAAAATCGGTTCACGTTCTCGGATATATTGGGTAACATATATTATCGGGTTGTCAGTCTCCGTAGCCTAGTTGGTAGTGACCCTGCCTACGAAGCTGGAGGTTCCGGGTTCGAATCCCGGCGAGGGCATTATTTGTTTATTTATTTATCACAAATATTTGTTTCTTGGTCATGGCTGTCTAAGTATTTAAGTATCTATATGTATCTATCTATTATATGTATCGTCGCCTAAGTAGTAATCACATCACAAGCCTTAATTGAGCTTACCGTGGGACTAGGTTCATTTGTGTTTTTTTTTTGTAATTTATGTACCAAAAATGTTATACAGGTGATGTCCCAAGATATTTATTTATATTTATTTATTTATACCTCCTTTATTTAAAGTCTGTTAAAAATACAGTGCAGTTTGATGGTGAATAGCACACACGGAATAATAAAAACACCCATGATGATATGATAGCACCCATCACATAATCGAGCAGCAGCGATGATAAGGTAGTCTTTCCGGCCTAGTAGCCTCCTCAGCGATCTCGTAGGCCGTGTCACTGTCAGTCTCGGTCGGCGGCGAGCGATGTCGCCCGCGTGGTTGTACGCATGCGCGGTCTGCGCGCTGTTGGCGCGAGCGGCGCCCGCGCCGCCGCTGCACACGCATGATAAAGGTAAAAGTGATAAACAAGTGTGTTTTAATAAATCTTTATTTCAGAGCGAGGCTCCATAGAGTGTTAGTTACATAAGTACTTAAAACTAAAATTAGAATTATAAAACAATAAACAATTTTACAGCTTACAGCTGAGTTTTAACATTTAAAACATTTTGTACTGTGTATAGTTACTATATTCGTAAAATATTTTTGGTCATTCACATTTTCTTAGAACATCGTCAAAAAAAATTTTGAATATAATCCAAACAATTCCTGGACTTTCTGTTCGTCAGGAAATTATTATTTTTGCCGCCTTTTTCTACTGCCAGGAATGATTATGTATATTTCAATATTATAATTGTCTTTATTGATTTTATTACGTAAACGTATTAACAAACTTATGAAATGATTATTTACATTTAATTAACTACGATTTTATAAATTTAAGTTTTCGAAGTTCCCATTGCGTGATATACAATATAAAAAATTAGTTATGTTGCATTCAGACCTCTATCTAGTAAGTAGTACTAATATATACCTTTCACTTGTTTATAATTAATCATATAAAATATCTATTTTATATGTATACTAAAGGGTTTTAATTTGATTATATGTAACTTTGTGCAACAAAATGTGAGTCATTATATTTTCTCGGTCAAGTATTGTCGGATGGTTTTATTAAAATTTCAATTTTTACTGCGAAGTCACTAAAAAAACAGGTTTTATTAATATACGACTGCTATGTTCCTAATTAGGTACTGAACGATGATAGATAGACTATAGAGATTATACATAGATCATAGATATACGAATAAGAAATAGCATTCCATTTCAATATTTAGTAACGAAATTAAAAAATATGTTGAATCAGCAAAATTTACGAATAAGAAAATTTACTGGCGATACGCTAATTCGACTGTTGTGTATGTATAAATATTGCTCTAAAATTTAAAGAGCAATATTTTCAGTTAATTGTTTCTTTATACTGAATGATCTCGAAGTACCAAGGTACCAGGGTAATGCCTGAAACTTTCTGTGTGAGCCTCGTAAAAGCCTGTCTTGAAACATACATACATCATCAGTCTATGATAGTCCACTGCTGGACGTAGGCCTCTCCTATTAACTATGCGTTATAGACGCATTAGGAGGTAAATGCCCATAATTGCCACGCTGGGCAAGTGGATTGGCAATCGCAGTAATGTGTCTACTATGATGACGCTGCTGCCCATCATCAATCTTTTATCAAATAATGGTTAGTGACACTTCTATCCTTCAGTCTTACGACACCCGCAGGAGGAGTTGGGGTGGCGACAAATGTATTCTTACTGCCGTCACCACACAGTCTCTTTACAATATGAGTATTATTGTAGGAAACCATTATAATTCATAAACGATCAAGAGAATGTAACCCAACATCACAGTTTCGCGTTCCTGGTCAGTAAGATCGGTAGTGTTCATCCGGCACAGTTGAGCAAAAAGCAATCTGATTGCTTCTGAAATAGGCACAATACCAAGGAGGGGGAGTGGCATATGAAAACACTATGATAAGTTTCGACCATTATAATTCCCAGTAAATTCGGCCCCTATTCTAATTAACCGTACATATATATGTATATACTACATAAATATTGACGTTTTGTAAGAGACAATCCCTTATCGAATGGAGAGGTGATTTATCTACATTTAATTTCTACTACGTTGTCTACGTGACGAACATGTAGGATTATGCTAGCCTATCACACTTCTGTTAATTATATACACATACAAAGTAATTGGAAAAGGTTTCAAAGAAATTTCCTCCAGCGGACCGTCCATCTGTGGAATGAGCTCCCGAGGTTTTCTCAAAGGACAACAGTATGAGGTTTTTCATAAAAGGATTACACAAGTTCTTAATGGGGCGGCAATTAACACCCCTGGAGTTGCAAGCGTTTATAAGTTACAGTGCCGATTTCCATCAGACGATTCAGGCGGCAGTATACTGTATGCTTGTTTACCTCCAACGGGGTATAGAAAAAGATCCTAATGAAATGCAGCTAGTAAACGGGAAGCACTTAGCCGGCGTTACACAATCCGAGCACGTTGGCCGTTCATCACTTAGCGTGCTTCCGATGGTGCGGCACCGTTGGCTCAGTCACGTTGGACCACATGCTAGTCGGAGACGGGTTGTTTTATGCAAAGAAATAATCCCTACATACTATTAGTTACATCATCAGCCTATCTCAGTCTACTACTGGACGTTAGGCTTCTCCTTTTAACTATGCATTTAGATGCATTAGGAGGTAAATACTAACAATCGCACACTGGGCAACCGAATTGGTGATCGCAGTTGTGTTCACTATGATGACGCTGCTGCCCATCATCAATCTTCTATCAAAGAATGGTCAGTGAGACTTCAATCCCTTAGGCCATAGTTAGGGAGAGTTGGGGTGATGACAAATGTATTCTTACTGCCACATGGTATTAGTTACAACGTGACAATTACAGTGACTGACGACTAGCAATGATCAAGTAACAAAACATTCCCAAAATTACCTGAAGTTACCGAAAATGTTCGAGAAAATTGTTTTGTGATTTGCCGCTGAGAACATTCTATAATATATCTGATTAAGGAGATGTCAGCAGCGCTCAAAAATATTTGAATACGCCTTTATTGTCATAGCGATAGAGGCGTCTTCAGATATTTTTGAGCGCTTCGGACGATTCGATATATCTGATGGCGACTGTACCTAACGAAAGCTCAAGGTGATGTATAAATATTTTAAATGTGTTACATTGCGAATCGGCACTTAGCAAGCATGAAAAATCAAAATCAAAATAGAGATCTAGATCAAAGGTTTGAAAATTCCCAGAGAGACCCAAAACTGGACTATGTATGTACATGAGAGCAGAAAATAAACAATCAGGTTGATAGATCAGAAACAGATAGATAATCTGAACTGCAAGTGGTGAGTTTAATGGTCAAGAAGCTGTTTGGAAGAAAGATTCAGGAAAAAGATCAAGATGCCGGCAAAGATTGGTCCTAAATAGCACATTGTCGACGTCAAGCTAGATCTATACGATTACTTCCTCAACAGTCGAGGATGCCATAAACCTCGCAATCGCACCTACGCCATACCCACGTTCGAACTCATGTCGCTGTCAAATATATCGTAGCCGCCACGGTGTTCAAAATTATCTGAACATGCACTACAATGCCTGGCAATATAGGCGTGATCAGATGTTTTTGAGCACCCTTTCGCTCTCATATCATCATCATCTCAGCCATAAGACCTCCATTGCTGAACATAGGCCTCCCATCTGGACCTCCACATGTACCGGTTAGATGCTACCTTCATAAGGTTGTCTGTCCATCTTGTGGGTGGAGGCGTTTGCCTTGCCGTGGTCTCCACTCGAGTACTTTTCGACCCCATCGACCATCTGCTCTGCGTGCAAATGTGGCACTTTTTACTGTCAATACCTACACACATGCTGTCTTGGCCCGGTATCGGGTGATATTGTTCACAGAAAATACAGGGAAAATAGAAATGACTTTTTATTTCTATTTTTTTATTTTCGATATTTTTTTTTGTATGTATGCATGAAAATGCCAATACAAGCAGATTTTAAAAATGATTCTGTCTCCCCTATGAATATTTATGAAAAATATTTCAAATGCATGTTGTATTGTGTAATATTTATATTGTATTATTTGACTGCTAGTGTACAGTCACTATCGTTATGGCAATAAAGGCGTGTTTAGATATTTTTGAACGCTCTGGATGCGACGATATATCTGATGGCGACTGTAAAAACATTCAAAAACGTGGTACGTGCCTCCGGGTCGCAAAATTATCCTTTTGTAACAGCAATATCTTTAACTGACAACTGGGCCGTAAGTGTTTGCAATAAGGTGTATGGAGCAGTTAGCAATGTTGACAACGATATGCCCACGTCACGAGGAAGCGACCGTTTACCAATTGGGATAGGCACGCGAACGTCATCAACAATAACACGTGGATTGAAGATCACTAGAAAGTGCGCGGAATACGTGATTGTGAGTATTCCGAGGAATTTAGTATAGTTAGTATTGTAACAGAACATGTGCTGAACATTCTCAAAATTTGTTAAAATTACTGTAATTTTCATGAAAAAATTTTCACGCAAGTTGCGAATATTCTCGTTCAAATTAGGGATTATTACGGCATGTTCTATCCTGTCAACGATGTTTCGCCGATTGTATCAACTCATTAAGTGGCAAGGAAATTGGCTCTGTGGTTTGGCAATAAATGTGCGAATACCAATAGTTATCAAATATAGTTATTATGAGAACGTTCCCAATTTTGAAAATTTATCTTCAGTAAATAGCAACATTAAGAAGTTTAGTATGGTTGACAAGAAATCAATTGGAACTGTGTCTAAAAAGTTGGAACATATTATTAGCCATAGAACTGAGATATTAACTAAATCATTAGGGTCAGCTTGCATGTTAATTTGTGATTATTTAAATTATCATAAGAAAATAAGCTTTCCAGCCGTCTTTTATTCCCTTTATCTCTTATCGGTTTTATTTTTATATTATCGCACCTTCTGCCTTACCTATCTTTCTTCTAAATATTTTAATAGCTTGTTTTTCCAACTTCGTATGTTTGACCCAATTTCCGAAGAAATATCTCTATTAAAAATAATTGAAAGATCAAAACCCATTTTTGATCCTGCAAAAATACTCAAGCATAAGCTTATTAGCCACCACATTATAAGACAATATCAACCCGTTACTGTTACATCAACTCCCAGCCCACCACTTCTAAAATAGGGTAAATCAGTTGACAACTTCCTGTCAAGTGCAGTATATTTGGGTCAGCTGAGAGCAAAGACGCCGCCGACCATTGACTTGGGACTTACTCTGACGTTCCCACGCCGTTCCCGTGTTACTGTCTCTATCATGCATAAGGTGTTAATAAAGGATGGGATCTATCGAAACGTGTCAAGAGGTTTGAATAGGCGCGTGGATTTACACATTGGGGTTACTACTTGTGGAGTAGAGGATGATTGGTCGTTTTTGTTAGTGTCGTCTTTATCGTTTGCAGGTGTAGAGTGAAGGATGGTTGTGTGAGGAGTTGGATGATGGTTGTTAGTTGTCACGCAGGTCGCTTGGAGACTCGTGGCAATGATCTCAATAGTCGCGGGATAGCGGTCAGCAGCTTGGACTGATGGCCTACCTCGCGTGCCCATTCGGGCAGGTCACACGACATTTAGGTTAATTTCGTACTAAGCAAAGATGATTGTTGATTATTTTTATAAATGAGGTAAAGAAATTCGATCGAAAGAAAATGAGGAGTGAAGTGAAGAAAATTTAGAGTCATTTCCTCTCATTCATAAAGAAACTTCCACTATTAACTCGTATATGGCTTGCAAGCAATAATTGTAAAGTAATACAATGGTCACCTAGCCGTGGCGGTAGCAGTTGCATACTATTTATAAAATAAATTTTCACGAGGAAATTCACAAGCAAGTTGCCACTGAGAATATACTCTTTAAAATTGTTTATTCTGGTTTTCGACATTCATAACTTCAAGAATGTCTGAATCAATATTACCGAATCATCGTACCTAATGTTTGAAGCGTAAACAACTGATTTGAATCTCGTGTTGTCTGTCTTGATATCTGGAATTTTCCCCAGTGCCTGGGGACCGGGATTACACAACAGGTTTGACATTGATGGTCTTCCTGATTCTTGGCACGATGTTCCTGGTTCCATTCTAGAATGTCGGAGTCTGTGACGATTATCAAATGAATATTAAGTGTAAGAAATAAATTGACGCGACGTTGCCACATACAGGTGTTTGTGGTGTGTAGACAAAATCATTAGTATCGAATAAATCTTGTTATATTACTGCAAATATGAGTTTGATGTTATTCCATCATCATTCGGCTTTATTTTTTTTTTATTATGAAGCAAGCGAGCAGACGTAGAAACTTAAAATTTTTGGTGGTAACGATCACCGTCATCAATGGCCACCCGCAACATCCGTGGTATTACAAGTGCGTTGATGACCTTTAAGATGAAAATACGATTTTTCTTGAAGTTTCGAAGATCATAATGGTCCGAGAATACCGCATTCGTCTCTGAATTTAGTGTACGTGCCATATCTAACATAATCTTCTTTGTTTTTCATTGGGAACAGAAAAAACACTAATATTCTTACCCAATAATAGCGGGACCTTGGGTTAAAGCTTTTATATACACGGTTGGTTGCCGTTTTAGAGATAGGGGCTGTGATCCACGGCCGATGTCGTGTTTTTTGATGTAGCGGATTCCGTGAACTACAGATAAAGTGAGGAAACTTTCCTAGTATGAAGAAAACATTTGAGTCGCGGTCGGTTACAATTCGAGGTTGTGCTTTGTAATTGCATAACTTTGATCTAGCCTAGCATATGGACGGTGAAATTAACCATCCGAAACTCGAATTTAAGGTTTATTCATTTAGTCCGAAATAATTTTTACTGAAAGTTACTATTTAGATAGTTTGCAATTAATCGCGTTATCTTGTATATTTCGCTCATAATAATAACAGATCCTTGAATGCTGCTCCATTTGAATAATATTTTACGTTTGAATAAATTCGTCAATTATTAGAAACAAAATTTAGAATTTGTATTATGCCAGTTATTCCACCCTCAATATTCGTAATTGGTTTAATTCGTTACTCGTTTGATATTTTTCTTTTGTTTTTCTAAATAAATTGAACCTGAAGAAAACGTTAATACTTGTCTAAAGTCCATTCATCCTTAGTTGTCTTATCTAGTAAACAATTTTCTAACCTAAAAGTAGGTACTCGTTTTCTGTTGTAAACTGCCATATTTTCCTATACCAAAATACCTGAGTCCGTATTTGTGCAGTCAGTCAGTAGTAATTAGTAAATTGCTTAATTTTTAATCAAGGAAACAGCAGTTTGCAACAGAAAACGTGTACTTTTAGGTAAGACAGTTGTTTACTAGATAAGACAACTAAGGATGAATGGACCGTACTTGTATTTAAGTCCTCAGTAAGATTTTGGATTGTTTCAGATACCAAGGTTCAGGAAAAAACAATTGTGGTCCGGAGGATGCCAAATGCGTACTTCTATCCATACAGCCTGTGGCCTTTGCCTAAGTTCCCGGTTAGAGGTCTGTGCACTTCCATATACTATTCTTTATTTATTATTTTTGCCATTTGTTTTCAGAGTGCGTAATCATCTAGTCACCAGCATACTTAGCCTCTCCCCTCTCTATCACTCTTTCATGTTAGTGCGACAAAGACAGTTAGCTGCCTTTCGTTTACGATTGACGATTAAGCGCTAGCGATTGGCAACTTGGCTAAGCACCCAGAAAATTTACCTCTTGGCTAGGACTTTGCTCTAAGACGATCGTCGGGGCGGAAAAACATAAATGCGAGAAATATTTCAGTCTGTTGCTCGAACTTAATGAACTGTTTATCGTAGTTGCTGTTCGAGCAAAGTCCCAGGCCAGGCTGTTAAGGCCCTGCCACGACATTGTTCTAAAGGTGCATTCAGACCAAAAGAGCATTCGCTATTCTGACCCCCTACTCTACGAAATTCGATCGTCACACAAAACGTGATTGGTTGATTTCGTAGAGCGGGGGATAGAACAGCGAATGCTCTTTTGGTTTAAACGCACCTTAAGGCGACTGGCGGCGAGCGAATCCATGAGTTGGAGCGGGATCCCGATATGGGAACTCCCTCCCTCACGTATGGTTTTCCCCTAAGCTGGTCGCCTTACACCAATGTCGTGGCCGGGCCTTTAAGCCTCACAGCTAACGGGAATGTACTTATTTTTTTACCACCTTCAAATAAATTAAGATATCCCACTACTTGTATTTTGATTAAATCTTAGGTAGATATAAAACATATTTTGTGGCATTGCAATTGCACTGAGGGTGCGGCTGGCGTCATTTCGTTGCTATATCGCAACAATGCTGATAAAACCTTGTACGAGGTCATCAGCTCTTTCGTCTCGAGTTACGTTATCAATAATTAGAAATGAAATGAATGAAATGAAATTAATTTATTAGCACAAAACATAACTTAAAATTATATTACATTAAAAACAGAGATATCGAAGTTGTGCCAAAGGGTCCCCACTACGCAACGCAGGGCACACTACGCAACGCTGATTTTCAGTGAGGCCCGAATTTCAAGTCAAATATTATGATTTTAAAGAGTGCTTGTTTTTTTTTACAGAAGGGGAAGAATCGCACGAAAGGTTTCGGTATCGGAGAGAAACTGACAGATTTCTGCACAAAACAAGTTTAAGTTTTCAAACAAAGCTGAACAAGAGGTAGCCAAGGAAGCTGATAAATATCGATAACAAAAAAAGACATTACAAAACCTATTTAAGTTGTTAATAATAGTGCGAAAACACGAGGAATTCAACATCAACATGGAGCGTGCGTGAAGTGTAGAGGGCATCACTTAAAACCTCTATTGGCGATATCTGTAAAGTCAATATTTTTCGATTTAAGTCGCAAGATGGCAGAAATATCAATGTGTATCTGTAGGGGGCAGTACTGGTATTGCCCACAATATCCTTTTTGCAATTAGTCTACTAGATGGCAGACCAAGTAATTGATTGTATTTAGTTTGATAATAGTTAATTGGTAATGTATATTGGCCTGCAAAATTTATTAAAAAATATTATCCGGTAAAATCAGTTCAGCAGTAATCGTGAACAAAATAAAATTTTCTATGGGGTCTCAACCCAATGCGTTTTTTTTTATTTGTCTCTCTTTTCCACTGACTAGTTGGTTTATGGTCTGGAGAAAATAATTATAATTTTATTGCTATTGGTATTTTTTGTTCCCAAAATTCCGGAGATGACTTGCTCCTCCATGGAATTGTATAGTTAGTTCCAAATTGCGTACCTAATTTATATACAAATCGATTCGTACACTGAGTATGTATGTTTGCCTCGGGCAATTTCGTTGTCTATTTAAATATAAGTATTCTAATTAATTGGTAGATAGCATAATTTATGTCAGTAACTGTATATTTTTTATTAAGTAAGTGTAAATCGGCGTTATGTAAGTTTTAACAAGGAGGCAAAGTGGTAATTTACTTTTCGCTCTAGTATTAATGTTTTATCTACATTAATGGTTTAAAAAGATTTCTTCATCTTGAGCGTTAGGCGAGTTTCAAGGCATGAGTGGTAAACAAACTTTGCTGCCTATTACTCAAATAAATCACCGCATTACCAAAGAAAATAATAACATAAGATTTTTCTTAAAAAAATATCGTTACGTCTATTTTAATTTCATAATGATTTGAGGCGTCTATTTTAATAGCTTTAGATGATAAAGAAACTCTAAATGTGCGGAAAAAAACAGATTTAACTGACATTAAAAAAAAAACAAAAAAGTTATTTCATTGCTAGTGTGGTGAACACGATTTAACTACATAAATAATACATAACAATCAAATTTACCTTCGCACAATTCATCATTTATTGTCTGGCACTGCATTGATTTGTACAATACTGATTTAAATATAATAAAACAAAAACTTTGAAATACATAAATCTGATTCAATGTTTTTTATTTCTCTCTTTTTAGGGTTCCGTAGCCAAAATGGCAAAACGGAACCCTTATAGATTCGTCATGTCCGTCTGTCCGTCTGTCCGTCTGTCACAGCTGATTTACTCGGAGACTATGAGTGCTACAGTAACGAAATTTGGTAAGGATATGTGTTGTATGAACCGCTACAGGATTATGATACTAAATTGTAAAAAAACCATTGGGGTGGGGGCCCTCCATACATATAACTGAGGGATAGAAAAAAAAAATTAGTTGTATATAAGCGTGTGGGGTATTAATAGAAAGGTCTTTGAAAATGATATGAAGGTTTATAAATCTTATCTTTATTTAAGCAAATCGTTTTCGAGATACCAGCTCTCAAAGTCTGAAAAATGTGTCCCCCCCCCCCTCTATTTTTTAAACTACGCGATATAAAATTAAAAAAAAATATATGTTATGCACATTAATAAACTCTATCAACGATTTTTGGTTTGATTAAATTATCTCCTATAGTTTTTGAGGTAGGTTGATTTAACTGTATTTTTTAAATAATAAATGGATAATAGTACGGAACCCTTCGCGCGCGAGTCCGACTCGCACTTGGCCGGTTTTTTGAATGTTAGTTTACACGTGTAAAAGTATTTTCAATTGACTTTGACTATTTTCAAAAACAATTTAACAGGCATTAGGAGATAAATGCCCATAATTGCCATGCTGGGCAAGCGGATTGGATAGCAGAAATGTGTTCACTATCATGACGATGCTGTCGGTCATCAACATACCTGGGATAACTGGGGGCAAGTTATAGGGATTTGATATCGATTAAAAAGATGTCGATATAATTATAATAAAAGATGTGCTTATTGAACATTCTCGATTACAGTACAGAGGTTCGATATCATAATTATCTGATATCGGGCATCTTCAGATAGTAAAAACTAGTATGCAGATGTCATTTTAATCAAAATGACAATTTAGATATTCATATTTTAATATTAATTGTATATTTTGAAAACTATTTTTAAATGAACGCGTAACTACCCGTTTAAATTTATTTTTTATTTTAGTTGAAGAGTAAGTACCTAATATTTATTTATGCCGAATAACATTTTGATGTTGTCATTCACAGTAACATCGATATATTTTTAGTCGATAAAATATTTTGCTACATCACTTTCGTATAAATGCCCCGAGTTATCCCAGGTATGGTCATCAATCTACTATCAAAGAATGGTCAGTGATACGTCAATCCCTTAGCCTCCTCTTACGACACCTGTGATTACTGGTGACAAATTAATTCTTACTGCCGTCACCACACGGCAAAAAAAAACAACGATAGTAGTAAACCGATTGCTGATAATAAGCAGAAATCGTAGTCAATTTGAAGATAATGAGGGACGCTAGTATTTAAATATTTAATTTTCTTATCAGCTACATTTAGGTAAAGCTATCAGTATTAATTATTGACATTTAACCCTGTGTCGATAAAAAGCATATTTCTGAACATTATTCATTACGCTGTCCGCGAATTGTGACGAACTGGGCAGTTGAGTGAAATATCTTTGTCGCTAGTGGTTAGCTTCACAATACCATTGACTAAATTCGCTGTGATCGATGGAAGGTAGTCTGGTGTAATTGGAAGCACGTTGGACCGGCAATCCAGAGGAAGAGGGTTCGAATCCCGTGACAACCAGAGTCTTTCGCAGTTGATTTTTTCTATGGTAAGCACACCTGTTACGACATTGTGAAATATCTTTAGTGCATAACATCTACAATGGCTCCCGGTGGGAAAATGTTTACAGGTACGTAATTTAAATTTCAAAATCTATCTACGAACAAATAAAACATGAAAGCTGCATGCCATACGTCATACTAAATGGCCTTTCAAAATCGGTCCTGAAAGGACTATGCGTCAAAATGGACCAAAAACTAACAGAGCTGGGAGTAGTGTCATTAAAAAGGTCTCCTTACGTACTTTATTTCATTCTACAGAGGTGCAAAGTTGAATTTCATTGGATACTTTTATATGAGTAAGACGTTCTGCGGGTACTCCCTAAGTAAAACACCGTCGTCCACACACCGATCATCATAATATTTACTCTGATGAAAATACAAATATCTCCGTTTTGCAATGGAATTGAACGTGGTACCCATAGAATGAAATGAAATAAATGTAAATAACTATTTAATGACACCACTTTCAGCTCTGTTGGTTTTTGGTCCACTCTCCATACAAATCTGCCCATGGTCCTTTCATTGATAAATGTCATCCCCTCATTTAAAAATAGTTATGATTGGTCCATCAAAGTTTTAATTGGCTATTTTAAGCCGCGTTTCCACTTAGTGTTCTGAGCGACCATTCACTTGTTCGTGGGCTGACGAACAAACATTTTGCTATGTGAAATCCTGTTTTCATCTGCCCAAGAACGAACGAATGCTCGCTGAGAACACTAAGTGACAACGCAGCTTTAGATGTTCATGTTTATATATGGTCGCAAGATTCAATTGAACAGTAGTACCTTTACAAGATGTTATTTAGTTTTACCTGTCTCGTTGTTTCTTTGCTTATTTGTAAACTTTAGTTCCAAATTACCGATTAATCATTATTCATAAATTTCTCCTAACTTAGCAAGCCGATAAGTATCGTTTGTCCCTTTCGGTTTTATCTATGAGGTACCTATACATCAAGTGAAACTGAAATGATATCTTAGCTTAGGCCTGGCCTCGCGGTGGAGTCAAAAGGTGGTCACTGGAATTTGCGGCCTAGAAGATGTAACCCTTAAGTTTGAACACTAAGAAACAGAAGACTGTTTCAGTACCAGATGAAATCACTAAAGAAAGTCCAGTCAATGATAAGCATTGCATATTGAATAACTAACCATTTCTATTATTTTTAATTTGTTCTTATACCGCGCGTCAGTGGAGAACGAAAAAATGTATAAGAGACTTGACTTTCAGAACACAATCTTGGTTTATCATCAATTTAAATTCTTAAAACTTGAATAAATACAAAAACATTTTTAGCATGGATTATTTATAAGGTCCTAATTTATTAGATGCAGATATTTTTACAGCTGATAGTACTCGGTCTCTGGAGTATATTAAACCGTGAAACATTATAGCTTTTACAATGTTTTTTTTTGGAGAAAACGGAAAAACACATTTGCTACGTAAAGACACCCTGTTTATGTGATTATTAAATGAAAACTCTTTGAACAGATTCTCGTACTACTTAACCGGAACTGACCACTTCACTTCGATAAATTAAATACTTGATTGTCAATATCATGTTATTTTCCGTTGGATTGTGTCGTTTGATGACATGACAGACAGTGTTATTAATTGTGACATGTGATAATACATGTGATGATTTTTTTAGACGAAATTATAATTTTTTTTTTGTTAGGAAAATAAAATCAAAAAAGTTACATGAAAAGATTTCTTAATTTATATTTAAAGTTAATTATTTTAATGTAAAGTATCATGTGTTAAAATATCTGCAACTAATACAGTAGGACCTTATATATATTAGTGAAATATGAAATAAAACTATAAACTCGCGTATATTAATTAACTTTAACTTCATTCCGACATTTTGAACATTTTACAGGGTCCGTGGTCGTGCGGCGTTTATCCGTTTTCATTTTTATTTCATGTGTAATCCTCGCGGTAACCGAAGAAAATATTGTATATATTAGTATTAACGTAAAAGTAAATCTACGAATGTGTGTTACGATCACTGAAAGTAAACCATATGAGTATTCATTTTGTAGAACAACTCAAATTGTCTTATTTTTTGAGTCGTATTTTTAAGTAGTAACTCTACTATGTATATAAATTTAAATATAAGATGTCTTATCCCACTGTGAAACTTTGGTATTTTTCTTTGGTATGACACTATCAATAGGGTGTTTCACTTTTGTATGGGCAAAAAAATTTGTGGTATTTTTCCTGACTTTGCTCACGCCCTAAGTTTATTTGATATAAAAATGATATATATACAATTTTATTGAGATTGGACAACGTTTAAAGGTTGCACACTTTTGAAAGTAAAGCCAAAGCCCCATACATTACGAAAAAAAATACTTTGTTATAAATTAATCAAATATAGTGAACCAACACTAAAAACGAATGGAAAAGTCTAATTTAATGTCATATATTAAAAATGAGAACTTATTCTTTGGAGTTGGTATAAATTCAAAAAAATATTTGTAGGGCACTTTTAAGAAAACCTAATTCCCAGTGTTTTACTAGTTTCATAACTATAATAGATTAGTTTACTATATGTAAACATCCAATTATGGCCTAAAATTAAGTAAAAAACCGGGATCTAGGTTACTTTATAAATAATTATATAGTATAGTAAATTTTAGTTATATATATATTAGCTTATATTATAGTAAATTTACACACGTGCTTAAAGAATAAAATCTTTTTTTTATATTTGACGATAGAATCTACTTTCCCAAGTAATTTTAGTGTTGGTTCATTATTTTTTATGAATTTATAACAAAGTAATTTTTTTCGTAATGTATGGGGCTTCGGCTCCACTTTCAAAAGTGTGCAACCTCTAAACGTTATCCAATCTCAATAAAATTTTAAATATATCATTTTTATATCAGAGAAACTTAGGGCGTGAGCAAAGTCAGAGAAAATTTCACAATTTTCAAAAATGAAACACCCTAACTATCAAGCCATAATTGTTCTATTTTTTTTTTGTTTTCTACTGGCGCTCAATATAGGATCTCTATTTGTTATTTTACTACCTTGACTTAGCGTAACTAAAGTGACCGTATTTTTCGAAATGACTTTGAGCATATTTGGCCAGCGCCTAAAAGCTCCCTCGCAGGTTTGGTAGATTGAATCCAGAACTTTTAAAGACGATTCTAATTTCAGGGCGGATTTGGTTACTCATGGTAATAGTGGCAACTCTTCAGTCTGAAGCAAAATCTCCAATAGCGACTTGGGAACGATGCAAAAAGACAAATGACGTGAGACCCATCATTACCCTGCCAGACCGTGCTGCGCGACATCTGATTGTGAAGAATTGCAGCATCATCGAGATTGTGAAGAAAAACTGGAGCGCCCTTTCTGAATTAGAAAAGATTGACATGACATACAACGAAATAGCGAGAATTGAACCGGTTGCCTTCAAGAATGTACTCAAATTGACTCATCTATATTTATCCTATAATCACATAGACAAACTTCCAGTCTTCGTTCAACAATCACTTTCTAAATTATTAGTGCTGCATTTACACCACAATCGTTTAAAAGCTCTCGATAATCCCAAGGCGTTAGCACCGTTGCATAAACTTAATCATATAGAACTAAGTTATAATGAAATCGAATATATTCATGAAGATATGTTCGAAAGTTTACAAACCCTTAAAGTTATCAAGTTGACGGCTAACAAACTGAGGTATATTCCAGAGAAGCTATTCCAATTAAAACAAGTGGAAGAAGTAAATCTTTCTCACAATTTAATTGAGTATATTCCCAAGAATTCCTTTCTTGGAAGCGGCATCAAAAAGTTGTTCCTTAACGTAAACAGAATCACGCACGTTCAAGAAAATTTTCTGTCTCAGTTCCAAAACAGAAAGCTAGACATATTTCATTTCGATGGTAATTCCTGGCACTATAGCTGTTTCCGCGATTTATTCAAAGAAGTAAAGGATGCAGGTGTACTGGATTATAAAGCTTCGTATTACGATGGAACGCACAAAGTAGCCGTTTATCAAGGGCTGACGTGTAATCGGGAAAATATGTACCCAGAGTTAACAGCAAGTAACTCAACGAGAAATGTAAGTGATAAATCACACGCAATCGCAAGCTAATAAAATAACCCATCATAACTAGCATTAAAAAAAATATAAGTATACTGTGAAATGGATGCAGACTGAAAAACAGCTGACAAAGTTGTACAGCCGACCAACCTCGCAGCGGATGCTGACTCCGTCCCTATTGTCGTATGTTTATATACAGAGTGTAAGTCTAATACGGGCGAAGCTCTTAACGGGTGTTAGTTTACGACATAATAAGTACATTCAAATAACTTTTACTTAAAATTATAGCAACAAAATTTTCCATACAAAATAATTCGGCGCGCAATGTAGAGCAACATACGCGAGTTAAGCACTCGATGACAGCTAATTTCAAAAGCAGGTGACATAACTGCCATATCAACAATAACAAATGTTCGTACCTACAGTGTATTCATCCTTACTTGTCTTATCATGTAAACAAACCACAGACCAAGTAAAACAAACAAAACGTCAACGATGATCAAAAGACAATCACTAGTGATTAGAAATGTCGATACAATGAAATGTCAGCGATAATTTCACTGCTTAGGTACGTAAATAGAGGATTATCGATTTTACATCGTCTGTCAGGAAGAGAATTAATTCGTATAAGATTATATCAAAAACTATGGTTAAATTTCGAGGATTTTTCTCTGTCGCTCCAACGAAGGCGCCACTAGTCATGAGAAAAATCACATGAAGTGCACCCGTAACGAACGACGTGAAGCGAAGTAGCGAAACGAATGACGTTTGACGTGAAGATTTTATTCAATATTCAATAGACAACTAAGCACTGCCAGTCTTTGAATAAAATAAATATTGAAATCAATTACAAAAACCGGCCAAGAGCATGTCGGGCCATGCTCAGTGTAGGGTTTCGTAGTTATTCAAAAACGGCTGGGCTGATTATGTTCGAAATAGTTTTATCCGATACCACCAGCCCACTATTCATGATTTTTTTTGGACCTTTGTATCAAAAGTTAGAGGGGAGGACAATTTTTTTCATCTGGAGCGATTATCTCCGAAAATATTGACTTTAGAAAAAAACTTTCTTAAAAGCCCCTTTGCTTTTTAAGAGACCTATTCAATGATACCCCACACTATACGATTACAGCAAATAAAAAAAATAACCCCTCATCACCAATTGGGGGGGAGGTACCCGAAAAAAAAACTTTTTTTTTACTTTTTGTTGTATCACTTTGTTGGCATGATCAATATGTATACCTGTACCAAATTTCAGATTTATAATATTAACGGCCACTGAGCTAAGTATGCTGCGGAAAGACGGACATAGCGAAACTATAAGTATGGGTTCCGTTGTTGCCATTTTTGCTACGAAACCCTAATAAATTTTGGTAAATTACTGCAATTTATTTTAATTGCATTTTCCTCGAGTTGTACTTTAAGTATTAATATCGATATATTGACATGCCAACAGTATGGTACATAGACAATCTAGACATCGCAATGTCACATCAATGTCAGATGTTTTTAAAGTTATCCGACCGTAACAGCATTTATTGACGAAAATCTTTACAGAAATGATATTTTTCAGTGCTTTTTTGAGTGATTATAATACTTTGCGAGTTTAATTAAGTATGCAACAACATTTGACGTGATGATTAATGTGTAATTGCAGAGAAAAGTGTGATAATGTTTTCAAAAAGTGTTTGTTTACATGATAAGACAAGAAAGGATGAATGCACCTTACATTGCTGCTCCAATAATCTTAAAAATATTCTGTGGAGTCATAATTAAGAGTAACTTAAAAAAAAACTTGTAATCCATGATTACACTAATGAATCCCATGCCTGGTTTAATTGATCGCCCGTATTAGACTTACACACTGTATATGTATGACATTGTATCTCCTTTTTCTCTTCTTTTTGTACCTATTGTCTTTTTTCTTGTATTTCTTGTAGATGCGACAGTAAATTTGTACTAAATTAGTTTACTATTGAAGTGGGGCGAGCATTTTGTTCGCAAGCATTTTTTTGTCCTTATAGGTACATTACCTAATAGGTATGTACCTACTTATATTATAGTGGTAATTACAATAATATTATACTTAGTACTATTTTTAAAAGAAAGAAGAAGTCAGAATAAATATTTTAAGTATAGAAAAAGAAATGTTTTAGCCACAGTAATTTACACTTGTGTGTTTTGTTTAATACATACTTACTTTGACTTATGTTAATGAGGATAAACATATAAAAACAAGAATAAATTTGTGAAGCTATTAAAATTGCATACTTTGCTCGAAAATTTTATAATAATATGCTTTCTTATCTGCACTGTGTCCTATATAATGTACCTACAATGATCTAAATACAAATTGACTAAGTTATAGTTCGAGAAATATAAATTGAATGTTTATTTTTACTATAATGTAGGTAGAAAGTTACCAATTTATATTTCACGAACTATACCTATATTTTGCAAGCTGAGCTTAGTCCTTAGGACGGCCTCTTAAGCTACATGTACCTAGATTTACTACTTATACATTGTGTTTATTGTTAGTCGTATATATTATAATTAAAAGAAGAAGAGGTAAGTGTCTTGTTTGGGACGCCACGTGTGTCAGCACTTTTGCTTTGTCGCACCTAAGTCGAACAATGCTGACACCCGGAGCGGCTGCTGAGTTGGCGGCCGTGCGTAAGCGGGAGAAGTATGCGGTACTCTCAAATTACTTGTTCGTGCCGCTGGCTGTGGACCATGGGTTGCTGGTGTTCGGAGGCCGGGAGCTTTTTTGCCGCGCTAGGACGACGGTTACGAGAGAGGGGTCACGACCCCCCGTTCCGGGTCGTTCTTGGTGCAAAGGTTGGCTATCGCCGTTCAGCGCGGCAATGCTGCCAGCGTTATGGGAACTTTTGCACCGGGAATGACTCGGGGCGGGTTGTTCGATTAGTGTTTATCGTAGGTTTTTTATTTGTTTATTGTTA